>JAGDQP010023575.1:0-13954 GCA_022664845.1 Lepisma saccharinum | reverse complement strand
AGTAGTGGTTGGTATTTGCTTCGCTTTTATTACTTAGCCATCGTTGCCTTGCTTGTTTTCGTTCCTCATGAAGCTTAAGGCATTCTTCATCAAACCAAGGTTTGTTTTTTCTGTCGTTTCTTCTCACCTACGCGCTCCTTCGCTGCGCTCTTAATTCTTTCACGAATTGCCTCCCACATCTTACTTACATCAATTTCATTATTAATATCATCATTATTATTACTCGAGTCGACTGGGGTTTCGAACCTATTTGAGAGTTCGAGTTGGTAATCTGCTTTTATGCTCGGATTATTTAATCGTTTCACTTCGAATTTCAGTGGTTTTGATCCCTTGTTTTCTCTGTTCGCGTTGCATAACTTTTCTCTTACTTTTGTGATCACTAATTGATGGTCGGTGTCATCTTCCGCTCCTCGGTACGACCTAACATCCATTATGTTGGTGTGTCTTCGTCTGTCTACTAATACGTGATCGATCTGGTTGAGATTTTTGCCGTCCGGAGATACCCATGTGTATTTGTGTATGTCTTTGTGTTCAAAGTATGTGCCCTTTACCAGTAGGTTTTCGAAATCGCGAAAGTTATCAGTCTTTCTCCATTGTTGTTGGTCTTTTCGTGAAGGCTGTATTTGCCTATAGTAGGACTATATTTTTCTTCCCTCCTTACCTTTGCATTGAAATCACCCAACACAGTTTTCGAATTATACTTCGGCAATCGGTCAAACAGCCTTTCTAGCTCATCGTAGAATATATCTTTGTCGTTATCAGTAGCCACCTCGGTCGGAGCATAGACGTTTAATAAAACCGTGTTGCCCCATCGAGTACGTATCGTAACGTACGATAGTTTTTCATTTACGAAATCAATAGTCTGAACCGCCTGAAGGTTACTGTTGTTAATGAGGAATCCTGCTCAGAAATCGTGAGACTGTGTTCCCGTGTAGTAGAAAGTGTACTTGCCCTGTCGGATGCTATCTTGACCATCCCACCGAACTTCTTGTATCGCTAATATGTCTAGCTCGTACTTCTCGGTCTCGCGTACCGCCACCTGAAGAGCGCCCGTTTGGTATAATGTTCGTACGTTCCACGTTCCTATTCTAAGCTCTTTCTTAATCCTGTTCATAGAGCCCCCTGAAGCAGTCCCAGCCCGGAGGTCCGAATGAGGGACTAGTTTACCTCCGGAATATTTTACCCCAGGAGAATCCATGAACCATCTGTTACTATTTCTTGACATGTTTTAGTGGTGTAGAGTTGTCAGCTCTACGACCTCGCAGTAAAGGTAGACATTCAAGATGTCGCCCTCTGTCCATCTCTGAGCCTTGCCGATGTCATTCATCTTCTGCCTCAGAGTGGTAATGGCGATGCTGCTCCCCTCACCATGATATTTTTGTTCGGGGTTATCTTCCCCTCGGCTTTGTAGATCCCTCTACTAACTGCAAGGCAGCAGTACTAGTTTGGTCCGCCCCGGAATATTTCCGGTACCCACCATATCTGGTCGGCATTCCCTTATCCGCCACCTGGGGAGGCGCCTGGTGGGAGACCAAGAATACAGAAAAAAATCTTGACAGTCACATTCGAGGAATACAACACTGACAATACGAAATCAATTGTTAGTTTGCAAGTTTATTTTATACTGATTGTTATTCCGTCATGGTTTCTTTATATCATGAAGTCAACAATGTGAATGCTGTTGCTTAGCATTATTTTGAAGTTCCCAATGACGTCCTGATGTGTCAGCGATATGCTCCCTGATCCTCTTGTCTGTTCTGTGATGAACGCAGAGATTTCAGTGGGTAGTTGTGATTGACATTTCAGGAAGTCTTCGCGATGCAGCCGGCTGCACTAAACAGGTCGAAGATATTGCACTGGGAGTGGCAGCGGGAAGGGGATCACCGCCCTTGAAAATAAAACCCGCTGTCATAAGTTATCTCACAATGAAATTTCTTCTCCCAATGTAATGTAGACCAGGGCGGTGAGGGCCTGTTGAATTACAGTGATAGGCCCGGCAAAATCCCGAAGATGTCTTGAAAACTCAAATAAGACAATTGTTATGGCATGCTTAAAAGTTCTGACAGCTCTGTCAAATAACGTACAGTTCCTCATCTGTCAATTTTGTGTTACCCATCTTCCTGAAAGATAAAATGAATTTTATGGGCGGTGACAGCACTATGGCTTACGCCCGTCCCGATCATCTTCCTGAAAACTTTTTTATTACTATTATTTCTAAAAAAATCAACAAACTTTTCAAAGTTCGAGTAAACACACCAAGAGAACGCTGCCAACGCGGTATTTTGTGTGGATTCAGTTGTTTGACAGTTCCAGCACAACATTCTGCAAAGTGTACATTCCAAACACGTGACTGCATGTAAGATCTTATTTACCTATTTTCTAATTTCACACCTGTAATGAATCAACCATGTCTAACACGGTATCAAAATTATATTAGAAATTAATTATTTAGTTCTTACTCGCTAATTTGCATGTTAACTTCCTTTAAAAAAAAAAACATTATTTGTAGAATATTTTACCAATTGCCAATGTTATATTTTCACAAAAGCAAAAGCAATACATAGGTGAAGTAGATAAACATTAGAAAGCTCTAAGATCAGAAAAAGCAAGATTTTAAGTTCAAAAGATGGATAGACCCTTCTATATCGTTAATGTTACGCATTCAGTTACATTTAGACAAACGTCGAAGCATGAAGTAAAAAACAAGAAAAGTTCAAAATTAAGAATTTCAACTATTAAGGTGAATTCAACTCTCAATCTTACAGTGAAACCGAATTTGGAAGACAAACAAAACTGCTGTCAATATTCCGATGCGGTGTTTGTTGAGGCTACAGAATAAATAATACTGGATGTTCTACGGAAGAGATGGTCAAGAAGTCAACTACCGTAGATCGGGGATAACTTTGTCCATCAGGGAAACTTTGTCCAGTAAACAGAGTTTGTCGTATAACTGCAACACACGCAGGAAATATTATAATAATCTGAATTGATTACCATAGACAGAGCAGTTAACTGCACATATTCTGGAATGTTTACACACTGGTAAGTACAATCCAAAGCACTAAAAAAATGCTTAGTAACGACTTAACGCATAGAAATTTGGTCTTGGTACTTTTACAACAACTAGTACTTTCCTGAAAGTTAGTGGCGCGCTCTTTTTTCTTTTCTTTGTATGATAAAGTGTGTTACTGGAACGAAGCTCATGAATTGTGGTGGCAAAATATTGCATACTTTTGTATCCTAAATTGTTTTTAGCTTTTCTTAGCTTCGTCGAGGTAACATTTCCCTAGGATTTTAGAAAAACGCCATGGAATTCCCAGAAAGGCCTGTTAAGATTCCAAAAGGTCTACTGATGTATGTTCGTCAATATAAAACAAAAAATTCTGCCCGAAGTTGCTCCTGTTTGTTAGTCAATCATTTCAAAATGGCGGACCCAAAAATCCATTTTCCACACCGTTTCAGCTAGAGAAACGAAATGTCATAAAGGTGTATCATCACGAGTAGTTTAGGTAAATATTACACTATGTTGAAAAAGTCGCCATCTTGGATTCAAAATGGTCGCCCAAAATCCAATCAGGAATCATTTATTAAAAAAGCATTATCATATTTCATTAAAAACAATTATCATTTAAGTATACGCTAAAATGTTGTTGAGGGGGTTCAATTTTGTAATTCGTAATCAGTGATCCCAAGGCCAGAGCATGATAATCATCTTGATATTCACATGATATACAGGCTGTTTCACGATTAGGGGTTGTAAATAGGTGCTGAAGAGGGTTACATTTTACAACTCTGACTTCAGATTCGTAATCAGCGACCCAAGAAACCCCCGAATACAGATTTTAATACTAAAAAGTACTCACGAGCACAGATTCCATAAAAAATGCAATAATTCAACCAGTACTTAAGCTCAACTCACACACGTCTTCACGGATGAATTAGAAGATTGAAGTACTTCAAGTCCAAGAAATGATAAACAACTTTAATAATTATAAGTTAAAAATGGCACACGAGAAGGGTATTAGTCTTTATGAAATAACCTACAAACTACACAACAACAATTATAACTATATCCAATCTAACCTATCCCATCAAATTGACTGGCAATTTTAATTTCATTCAGAATAGCTGATCCCCAATTAAACATTTAAATATCTAACTAAATTAAATTCAAACACACTAAATATACATTAACTACTAACAGTAAGGGTCAGTTCTACAATCGACCGCTAAGCTTCTAGTGAGCGCTAAGTTGAGGCCAACTCTCATTTTCGTACTCTCGTTGGCCATAATTAGACTTGGCCTCAACTTAGCGCTGACCAGAAGTTTAGCGGTCGATTGTAGAACAGACCCTACACTGCAAAAAATAGCTGTGTTAATTCAACACAATGCGGTGTACCAGCGTGACTACCACTTTTGTGTGTTAAATCAACACAACACACGGTGTTGATTTCGGTACTGTGAAAAAAAAATGTTACTACTGCAGTGAGATTTGAACATGGATTGGTCAGTTGGAAATCGAGCGTCTTACTGACTTGGCTTAATCGTCAGACAGGAAATGTACTAGATGCAAACGATATTTAGTGAACAACATTTGAATTAAATGGCTACACTATAGATTTAAACAGTGTAGGGGATCAAATATATGTTGTTGAACCCTCAAAACAAATTTACTTGCACGAATTATCCCATGGTTTAATCACTCCCTATTTGTCAATTGAGCACCAGAATTCCCATTCACTGAGATTATTCTGTTTCTATGAAAGCAAGTAAAATGGCGTCAGCCAAACACTTGAGCAGCATTACTGCTTTCTTATCGTAACAACATGTCAAATGCTGCGCTTGCTTTCATAGAAATGGAATATATTCTCAATAAATTGGAATTGTGATCCCTAATTGACCAATGGAAAAGTGATTAAATCATGGCATAAGTCGTGAGAGTAACTTTGTTTCTGTTTGGGATTCAGAAACATTATTTATCCTCTATATTGTTTCAATCTATTGATTTTTCTATCTGACGATTTAGCGAAGTCGGTAAGACGCTCGACTTCTAACTGAGCAACGCATGTTCAATTCTAGCTGCAGCCGTAACATTCTTTTTCTCTCAGTACCGAAATCAACACCGTGTGTTGTGTTGATTTAACACACAAAAGTGGTAGTCACGCTGGGACACCGCATTGTGTTGAATTAACACAGCTATTTTTTACTGTGTAAGTGTATTTGCATTTAATGGGTTTGCTGAATGCTTGTTTTGGGGGGAAAATTGTCTTCGTGTGGGTCTGATTTGTGGAATTGTTTTTAAAATAACTAAATCTTCTAATCGTATTATCAGAAAACCTAACTACGGAAGTGGCCCAAGATGGCCAGAAGTCCCGCCTGCTGGCCCTGCGGGCCCATGTATTTTATTTTAAACTTAAATTATTTCGAACAAAGACTTTCATCTGACTAGTTTGAGGTAATGCACAGTAAGGATCTCATTTATGATCATCGTCGAGTCTCTGTGAAGTGTCGGGGTCTGAATTCTTTCAAATATTTCTTCGCTTTTAGCTACACTGCCCTTATCAGCGTGGCCACTCTGTTCAAAATCGTAATCAGGTTTGTCTACAGAGTCATCATCCTTAAATATATCATCCATTTCATTGTTATCTTGGTGATTGCAAAACAACAGTTGCGTATCTCAACTTTTGTTAACTTGCTTTAGGCCATATTTCACAAAACGACGCAGAAAACTCAACAACAGTATAAAATCTTCACAAAAGAAAAAGGTGAAGGTCTGAAGAAAACGCTGACGCGAGTCACACTGGGGTCTGTTGAATATCAAACTTACTTCAGAATCCATCATCTGCTTGACACAAAGCTCGCAAATTGAATACTTTCACCATCCCAACCAGCATCTAGTGTTGGCAACCGAATTTACAGAACGAAAATAAAATATCGTTAAAGGTTCTACCATGTCTGTTTATTCGTTTCTTGTGCTTTCTCTTTTGACTTTGTATACATTTTTGATTAGTTTTATATATCTTCTTCCATTCCTTCTATTTTCTTTTACTTCACTTTAAAATGCTTCTTTCAATATACAATTTCTGTATAAACAATGCCCCAAACAATTTCTTATCTTCTTCATTGCCTCTGGTCTACTCTTACCTGCTCTCTCTTACACAACTATTCTATACAGCCACGTATTCTATTATTTTCCTCTCCAAGTCCACATTTGGAGAGCATCTAATATTGAAATAAAAGGATGAGAAAATATGGAAATATACTTCTATAATTTCTTGATATGTCCATAACTTGCCGGATTTGATCATGTGCCATTCCTAAATGAGTCAGAAAAATGTAAAATATGCACTAGAAATGAAAGTATATTAATGGGAGATAAAAATGTACCAACCCTTAGCCCAGCTATAAATAAAGAGCAATGTTCTCTTGGTAATACAGGTAATCGTAAAGGTTTTCCACCACAAAATGAATTATCTCAAATTTCGTTTCCCACTTCTTTTACAGAAAGTAAATTAATACATTTTGATATTGGATGACAAGTATTTCTTTAAATTTATTTTAGAAAGTGAAAAAAAAATATTTTTTTACTCCTACTTTGTTGTTTGGTTAAGATATTTTTTTTCAAAATGAAGCTTTTTTGACTGCTGCTACCTTGGATTTTAAAAATCAACCTTTTTTACTTTAGAATCGAAATAGCTTCCTTCGAAAATTCCAGATATGAAATTTCACGACTTTGGAACTAGTTTTAAGTTGGTTGAATACGTTCGTCTGCCGAGTTCCATCACGAAACTTTTTATACCTTGCAGTGAAACAAAAAGCTTGCAAGTAAAAAGACCTAAATTCCTAATTATTTATAGTTTGCTCTTATGTGGTAACCAAGATGTAAAGGTGATAATGGGTCTAAGTAATGAAAGATTTCACAAATATTTTTTTTTTTTTTTTGTGCTTCAAGCATTTGAAACTCATTAAAAAATGGTTACACACGTAAATTAATGAAGGTAGTTCCCAGCGGCGATTCACTCGTCACTTCGTTATACTTTCTGTCTTCGTTTTCTTCTTGTCACGAGTGTTACCGCCTCTAATATAAAACTACTTAACTAGATTAACAATACCAATTTCATCACAAATAATATTTCATTACAGAACATGATTACTAATATATTATTGTTCGTTTTATTAGGCGGGATCAGAAACATAACAATGTTCATGAAATACACGGTTAATGCTTGAAGCTATCTTCGTTATTATGATCTTTCTTTCGAACGCACTTACAATCAGTTCTACAATCGACCGCTAAACTTCTAGTGAGCGCTAAGTTGAGGCCAACTCTCGTTTTGCCTACCCTCATTGGCCAAAATCAGACTTGGCCTCAACTTAGAGCTGACTAGAAGTTTAGCGGTCGATTGTTTTGGACGAGCTGGCCGAGGTAGTAATCTGGTATGAGGCTTTGGGCCAGCTTCTCCAAGGTCTAGGGTTCGAATCCCGCCTGCGGCATCGATATTTGTGGATTTTAACAAGCATTGCACTCATATAATCATGACGGGCCAAAGTCAAAGTTCTTAAAAAAAAAAGGATCTATACAAAATAAAGTTTACCAAAGTTTGTCAATTTGGACGACATTCATGCTAGAAGAAATATTTCCTATTATTACATGTTTCCACATACTTCAGGATTTCAAGAGACTGTCTGCTTCGGAATAAATAGAGCCGCCATGTTGCACACGTGACCTCTCTGGTTAGTTACGTAACATGTGCACTGTAAATGGAACGACCAAACCACCGTTTGCAAGTTCATATCGTGGTTCAGAGGTCAAGCCGTTGCTTGCCGAACAAAATCCCAGGTTTAAATCCCGGCGGGAGCAAGATTTTTATTGTTTTTCTATCAAAATATATTTCTGTATGTTCACATCAAATATTAATAATTTCTTTTTTTACACTTTTCGTAGATTATCTCAAATTAGTGGCAATGAGTTCGTGGAGGTTAAGGTTAGGTTAGGTACAGTCGTGTATCTTTACATATCTTTGTTTTCATTCATTCCGTGCACGACACGCTCGTCAGAATTTCCATCTCTCTGTTCCCCAACTATCGCATTTACTGTATTTGAATATACCGTCATTTTCTCTTCGAACGAGTTGCCACAATTCGAGAGTTAACCATGTTACTTTTTAAAGAAAGTTACGAAGTCGGAGCTGGTTCGTTTCGTATGAGAATGAAGCTACGTAACTGAGAATGTCTTTCTCTGACTAAATCAACTGTACGCATTAGATTCGTTCGGAGTTTCCGAATGTGTCTATTATTACTAGAATTTATCAGATAGAAAGAATATCAAGACACAGTCTAAATAAATCAATTACCTATTCAGCCTTGTAAGAAAGCTGTGTTTTTCTTTATGTAAGATGGATACAAGGCTACATTGTCATAATATCCGAGTTATGACAATATGAAAAGAATTTCATCAGTACAGTAATCCTGTGTTATCGTATGTATGAATTGGTTTTGGGTCCCCTGATAACAAAGCTATATAGCAAAAGAGACCTTCTATTCCCGCTCATGGTGTTGTCCGCGTCCAGAAATTAAATTTCAAGAAATACACGGTATAGAGTTACGCGAGGTGTCGCTGGATAGGTCTTCACTAGACTAGCTCAGGACCGCCAGAACGGTCTAGATTGGTGCAATGGTTCAGTGTTGCCAACTCATTTTAAAAATAATTGTTGAAATTGTTTCCATTCAGTTAGACCTAGTTGCGCCAAACCTGGCATATACATTATTCGACACAATAAAAAAACACTGAGGTAACCTATGCCTCCAAGTAACTCACTTATCAGTGTTGCCAAACTATTATATATATATTTTCAAATTACTTCAATTATTTTCGACATAGCAGCACCAAACTTGGCATAAGCATTATTTTACACAGTATCAACATACTATATGTGTTCGCGTCTCCAGAAACCCCGTTTACAATGTTGCCAACCTGTGCCCAAAATGTATCTCAGGAGTCCCGAAAGATGAGTGAGGTGTCGTTAGAAAGGCGAGCCGCCAGAACAGTCTTGATTGCTGCGGTTGTTCAATGTTGCCAGTCCATTTTTTAAAAAGTAATTCTTCAAATGGCTTCCATTCAGTTAGACATAGCTGCACCAAGCTTGGCATAAACATTATTCAACTCAATGGAAAATCACTGAAGGGGTTTAAGTTTCCAAGTACCCCGTTTTCCAGTGTTGGCAACCTATTTCCTATAAAATTATTTTTAATTCCTTCCGTTACTGCACACATAGCAACCCCAAACTTGGCATAAATATTATTTGATAGAATAGCAATATATTGTGCGTTTTCAGTGTTGCCAACCCGTGCCCAAAAATATATCTCATGAACTATAACTAAGGTGTAGAGACGTGCCTGAGGTGCCGTTGGAAAGATTTTGACTATTCAAGCTCAGAGCCGCTGGAACAGTCTTAATTGGTCCAATAGTTCAGTGCTGCAAACCTATTTATTAAAAAAATAATTAATTATTCCAATTGCTTCCATTCAGTCAGAGACAGCGCCGCCAAACTTAGCATAAACATCATTCGACACAATAGAAAAGTACTTTGAGTTTTCCCGTACCTAAACACTGATGTTGTCAGTGATGCCAGCCTGTTTTATAACAATTTATGCTTGTGTGGCTCAAACGCTAACAAGGGAGTGGAACCCTTGCGATTGTTAGTAAGATCATACCTCCAACTTGTTTGAATGATTCATGGTTTTGTACAGTCGCCGTTCCAAATTCGATAATTTTTAGGTATTTTATGATAAAATCTTTTTCTCGTTTAAAAAAAAATTGTCAATCCACATTTCATAATAAATTTTGATCATCTTTTAGGTGTATAGCATGTTCTTGCATATCGTGGCAACAGTATGAGGTTACTTTGGTTTTGCTATATTACGTGTTTTATTCTTGAAAAAACGTTCATTAAGATCGTCAATAAATGTATGTCTCAGACAGTTGGTCTATTTCTATATTTGGTTATAATGATTTCTTTGATACATAGTCAAGAATTCTTTACCTGGCTCCGGAAACCATTTCTAACAGTTCTTGCAGATCATAAAGTCAGAAGCCGGTAGGTTCCCTTTTCCTTTCAAGTAACGCACTTCCGTAACATAAACCACCTTCCTTTTTATATTATTTTTTTTCTTTGTTATTTAGACATAGTTTCTCCAATTCATTCAAGAGCACCTCTAGGGAATTTGACCTCAATATTACTACTTGAACCAGGTGCTAGTACTGCTAGTAGAAGGCTCACAAGAACAAGTCCAAGAAAGGAAAATGGGCTGATCCCCAAACTCTTAATGATTGCATCAGCTTTTTCTGTTGGGAGGTCCACACTTATTATTACTGTTCTCTCCCTCCTCCCTCTCTCTTTCTTTCTTTATTGTGAATGGTCCTCGAAGGAAGAATGCGAAAGAACTAACAGTGAACGGGCTTCTGGTAAACTTCTTAATAATATAGAGGTCAGTGGATTTTCTTGTACATTGACCCGTATATTGACGTTATATATCTTGATATATGGGTTTGTATTAAAATTCAATACACCATTGATTTGGTTCCTTTTCTGAGTCATACTAATCAAAGATTCTTTTTATTCAAATAAAATTAAACTACTATTGGGTAACACCACTACAGTAATTTATGTTTCTTTGTATGAATACAAAAGTTTAGACTGAAGAATTTGAAATCGACCTTGACTTTTTTTTTTTAATGCTAAATGAAACAGGTTAACTGTTTCTGGAACTCAAAAGCGAGAACGACAATTTTAGTGGCCATTATAAGCAAACAATTTATGATCGGGTGTTCAGGTCAGGTTGAAAGACGCTCAAAATAAAAAGTAGAGAAGAAATTAAATTGCCTTCATAAAATGCACTACAAATAAAAAGTAATGAATGAGGATATTGTTGAAGGAAACTTATTTGTTAAGAATCTATATATTTCTTGAAGCCAAAAAAACGATGATTTGGTATAAAATGGGGGGACCAGATGAAATTTTCAGCACTTGTACACTGACATGTATAAAGCACGAAAATACATGATAGACATTCCAAAAGCGTAGCTATCCAAGATGGCGGCCATTCAAAATGGCGGCCGACTCTATTTATTACAATCAACATATCTCGGCTACGAGTTATCCGATTTCGATCATTCTTTTTTAAAATGAAAGATATTTATATTGGCTACGTTTATGTTTATTAGCAATATTTTCGTAAATCTAACATTATATCAAACGGGCGCTCTTCAGGTGGCGGTACACGAGACCGAAAAGTACGAGCTAGACATATTAGCGATACAAGAAGTTCGGTGGGAGGGTCAAGATAGTATCCCACAGGGCAAGTACACTTTCTACTACGGGGGAACACAGTCTCACGATTTCGGAACAGGGTTCCTCATTAAGAATAGTATCCTTCAGGCGGTTCAGAATATAGAGTTCGTAAACGAAAGACTATCGTACGTTACGATACGTACTCGATGGGGCAACACGGTTTTATTAAACGTCTATGCTCCGACCGAGGTGGCTACTGATAACGACAAAGATATATTTTACGAGGAGCTAGAAAGGTTGTTTGACCGATTACCGAAGTATAATTCGAAAATTGTGTTGGGTGATTTCAATGCAAAGGTAGGGAGGGAAGAAAAATATAGACCTACTATAGGCAAATACAGTCTTCACGAAAAGACCAACAACAATGGAGAAAGACTGATAACTTTCGCGATTTCGAAAAACCTACTGGTAAAGAGCACGTACTTTGAACACAAAGACATACACAAATACACGTGGGTATCTCCGGACGGCAAAACTCTCAACCAGATCGATCACGTATTAGTAGACAGACGAAGACACACCAACATAATGGACGTTAGGTCGTACAGAGGAGCGGAAGGTGACACCGACCATCAATTAGTGATCACAAAAGTAAGGGAAAAGTTATGCATCGCGAACAGAGAAAGCAAGGGATCAAAACAACTGAAATTCGAAGTGAAACTATTAAATAATCCGAGCATAAGAGCAGATTACCAACTCGAACTCTCAAATAGGTTCGAAATCCTAGCCGACTCGAGTAATAATAATGATGATATTAATAATGAAATTGATGTAAGTAAGATGTGGGAGGCAATTCGTGAAACAATTAAGAGCGCAGCGAAGGAACGCGTAGGTGAGAAGAAACAACAGAAAAACAAACCTTGGTTTGATGAAGAATGCATTAAACTTCATGAGGAACGAAAACAAGCAAGGCAACGATGGCTAAGTAATAAAAGCGAAGCAAATACCAACCACTACAGTAACGCGAAACGAAACGCCACACTAGGGTTCAGAAACAAAAAGCGAGAATATCTGACGCAGAAGATTCAGGAGATTGAGGAAAACGGGAAGACAAATAACATACGAGATATATACAAAGGGGTAAACTCGTTAAGAAAAGGTTACCAGCCGAGGTTAAGAATGATTAGAAATGAACGTGGAGATCTTCAGGCGGATCCGACTAAAATTGTCGATGTGTGGAAAAGTTATTTCGACAAACTTCTTAATGTACACAGCGGGGAACAAACAGAGGAATTTGAAATCCATACCGCAGAACCGTGGATTCCCGAACCTAGCGAGATCGAGATCGAAATGTAGATAAAGAAATTTAAAAATGTAAAATCACCAGGAATAGACAATTTTCTAGCTGAATTAGTTCAAGGGGGAGAAACGGCACTAATCAAGGAACTACATAAATTGATAAGTGCTATATGGAGAAAGGAGGAGCTCCCAAAGGAATGGAAAACATCAATAATTGTTCCGATTTACAAAAAAGGCGATAAGTCGGAATGCAATAATTACCGCGGAATCTCGTTACTTCCAACTTGTTACAAGGTATTAAGTAATATTCTGTTAACACGCCTAAATGTATACGTAGATGAAATAATTGGAGATCACCAATGTGGATTTAGAAGAAATAGATCCACGTTGGACCAGATTTTTGCTTTGAGACAAATTTTGGAGAAGAAATGGGAATACAATGGGACGGTTCATCAGCTATTCATTGATTTTAAGAAAGCATATGATTCTATCAAAAGGGAAAAGTTATACAGTATCCTGATACGATTTGGAATACCGAAAAAATTGGTCCAACTAGTGAAGATGTGTCTCAGCGACCCCATAAGCAGAGTACGGATAGGTAATAATATGTCAGATAGTTTCAAGATTCGCAACGGATTGAAACAAGGCGATGCCTTGTTCCCACTAATGTTTAACTTCGCGTTAGAATATGCGATTTTAAAAATTAAAGGGGACAAAAAGGGACTATCATTGAATGGTTTGAATCAACTGTTTGTATACGCGGATGATGTAGATTTAATAGGGGACGATATAGATGCACTACAAAGCAACACCGATGTCTTAGTAGAAGCGTGCGATGAGATAGGTCTACAGGTAAACATAGATAAAACAAAATACATGGTAACAAGCCGAAGCACAGGTAATGAAGGAATTAAAAACATAAGAATTAGGGATGAGGTCATAGAGAAAGTAAACAAATTTAAATACTTGGGAGCATACGTAACAAGCAAAAATGAGGTCACGGAAGAAATAAAAAGTCGCTTAGTATCGGGGAACGCATGTTTCTACTCAGTCCAAAAACTTCTAGCATCGCGATTAATATCAAGGAAATTGAAATTAAAAATATACAGAACGGTTATTCTGCCGGTAATTCTTTACGGTTGCGAAAGTTGGAGTACGACCCTAGCAGATGAACATAAATTGCGTGTATTTGAAAATAAGGTTTTGAGAAAGATATATGGGCCAAAACGGGACGAGATGACTGGAGAGTGGAGGAGACTGCATAATGAAGAACTCCACGGACTGTACGATTCACCAGATGTTGTAAAAATAATGAAATCGAGACGACTAAGGTGGGCAGGGCATGTAGCTCGGATGGGGGAAAA
>JAGDQP010023574.1:0-28987 GCA_022664845.1 Lepisma saccharinum | reverse complement strand
CAATGATTATGTGCTATAAAGATTTTCAAAATTGTTTTTTTTTTTTTTTAGTTCAAATGTATTTATAATTCTAGCTCGTTAGCTCAAGTGTAATTCAGATAAGGAAAGTACGTTTATTTGTTTTATAACTTATTCTGGTTGGAGATATCTGTATGTTTCATTTCTGGGTATAGACATTGGGTGAAAATGAATAAGCCTATGGAAGTGGTGAGGAAAAGAGGATGGACTGTCATTGCCCATGAAAAGGTTATCCTTGCACTTATATGGAAAACGTAATCTATGAGTGCAAATAGGGGTAAAATTCCGTATCGGTGACAGCATAAATTTATAAGATTTTAAAAGACTTTTTTAATTATTTTCTTTGCAAATTTTCTTGGTTAGGTGAGATTATGCTACGCTGGGTCCTAGAACTGCAAATAGTGAAGTTCACTTGATGGTTAAATTTACTGGACTGCGTATGTATCTAACATTGCTAACTGCATGACATCCCATAGGAACGGTTGGACGAACCGAATTCACCGTGTTTGTAATAAATTCGTTAAAGATTTAAAAATATTCATATGACAACAGACGATGTTTAGGCCGTTACACCA
This sequence comes from Lepisma saccharinum, assembly GCA_022664845.1. Taxonomy (NCBI): domain Eukaryota; kingdom Metazoa; phylum Arthropoda; class Insecta; order Zygentoma; family Lepismatidae; genus Lepisma; species Lepisma saccharinum. The sequence continues at coordinate 28,394 of JAGDQP010023574.1, read as the reverse complement.
ACACAACAATCATACAGAGCATAAAGCTTTGGGCTTTTTCTGGATTAACCTAGGTCTAGATCACGTATTAAAAAAATTAACTAGGAGATCCTTTCTGAGATTGAAGCACTCTATTTGTGGTTAGTTGGTTGGCCTATTAACTAGAGTGTTGATAATTGCGATATTTCTGGCCAGGAGGTCTATTTTGGATTTCCAAACCATACTAGGCAAAAAAATATGCTAGTTGGCTGTTTTCTACTTTGTAAAAGGGCGTAAATTCACGGAAGGGAGTCTTTTGAAAATGAAAAAAGTTGACAAAAAATAATAAAATCTGGCTGAACTCACTCGGGTATTACTTTAGCTTACGTCGGGCGTGTTTTTTTTTTCGAAAGAAATGAGACAGGTTCATGAATCGGAATCATGGTAATGTTACGTTTTAGTGATATGTTTATTTCAATTCACCTCTGATGTTTTGCTACAAGTCATGGACAGTATGTCGAGTGAGCGATAGCGAACGAAGACGGGTTAGAAAAAGCCAGGTTAGGCCTAATTTTTTTTTCAATATATATAATGTACATCACCTTTAACAAACACCACCTGTGACTGCTCCATTTATGGTTCAAAAAAAAAAACACCCGACGTATACTGAGAAACGCCTTAACTCGCCTTGCGCTAGTCGGGTTCTCCAAACTATCGGAATCGTGGAATAAAATAATGTTCGATTCGGGAAACTTCAGAGTTCGGATTTAGCTTCGGGCTTTCTAACGTTCGTAGGGAAAGATAGTATTTTCTAGAGCGCAAGTTTTGCGAAGGAATTAGCCAACAATTCTTGAAATGTGTGTATGTGTCTTTTTAGTGGGGCAACGCAGAAAATTTCTCAACATGGAAACTGCGTATTCAAAAAAAAAAAAAAAAAAAAAGTGTATGCAGAAGATCCGTATGGGAACTGCAAATTGGTAAGGGTAATGCAGAAAAATTTCTATGTGGAACTGTGGCGTGTAAAACAAATAGATAGGCCTACCGTCAAACGGGGCGACTTGAGACAGCTGTTCTATTTTATAATTAACAGTTAGCCACATCGATAACTGATATACATTTCGCGCGCAATCGTCAGTTGTTCATTGTGGTATGTACGACAAGCATTCTGAGTGAAGATTTTGCAAGTCATGTACCTGTATGTGGCTTCTAAAAGTGTATCATAATTGATGTCGAATTGTGTAAGAAATGTTATTGTTGAAACTGTGGGTTCCATAATTAGTGCCGTCGGAAAATAAATTCTAGGTGTGTAAGTTGAACATATATCATATATAAAGCAAATGAAGAGTTAGTGTTTATATTGTGGTTTTTACGCGATTGCGAGCCTGGTTTATAGTTTAGGGTGTACCTCAGGAAGACATGAAAGGGCTACTTTTTCCTCATATTGGACTGATTGTACTGCAAATTTCCTGAAATGGGTTAGATTTGTCGAGAGCACAACAAAGCAACATAGAAGACGAATTGATGTTGTACCTGGGAAGAGTGTTGGAATCGCTAATTATCAAGAAGAGAACAACATGTTGGAAGTGAATTTTCTAATTTGGATGAGTCTCTACACCAAAGATTTTGTTCGGGTGGTCTGCTCGGTGTTCCACTCTCTGCACTGGATGTGTAAGTTAGTACAGAACTGTGTTAATTATTTTACGTCATAGTGTCTACTCGTGCAATCCCGTGCAGTTGTCGCTCGAACGGGCTGATGCTTATTTCATTCTGCTAGCAAGTAACGTCATCTGTAATCCCTTCTCTCATACATACACAGAGAACGCAGCACGACTCTCAACTGTCTGCACCCACCTGCACTCGCTCCCAAGGCGGGGTAGAAAGTGTTTGTCTTGGGTTACACTACTTGCACTCGTGTCTGCCATCCGAAAAGTTGAAGTTTAACCTGCGCCATCCACTCGAACACGAAAGTGCGCAGTCGTTCAAGCATGCAACCCGTTCGAACAAGCTGCAAGATGACAGCAACAATGGAATTATTAAAGAAGTCACAAATGCAGACACAGTTGTTTCAGTAGAAGATACCAGCTATTGTTTTCAAACTGGAGAATGTATTTGTCAGTTTTGAATCAGACAAGGGACGTCGTTTGCTTTTTCTAGCCAGAATATTATAATCGAGGGAGATATTGTGACCACCAGTTTTGTGAAAGAAAGTGCAACGGTGAAAGGTGTTTACATATATCCAACAACAGAGAACGTACCATCCTTCCATGTGCAAGATATTGTTAGCACGTTGAAGCCACCTACAGTTTTAAGGCACGCCGTTTTGTTTGATCTGTTCACGCTTACTTAAAATTGTTTTTCTAGTGTGTAAGTTCAATAACTTTAATGTACCGAATGCCATACTGTATGTTTACATTATTGAAGTTTTGTACTTTTAAACCATCTTTGTAATATTGGAAAAATAATTGAAAGCCCAACTTCTGTCTCAACTAGTCAACAATAGCCACATCGTTTAAGACTAACCAACGAATAACGTTTATGTCTCAAGTCACCCCAACTAACGGGGTGACTTGAAACAATGCGTTTCAATTTATAACCATTTTTTTTTTTTCTGACGAATAAATGTTGTTAATACCATATATCCGATCATAAATGAATATTTGCAAAAATCCATATCAAATACCCTTCGAAAACGAGATATAAAGTGTATAAACCTGAGAAAAAACATTCAAAATCTGTCTCAAGTCACCCCGTTTGACGGTAAATAATAATAAAAAACTTTCCAATTTTCGGCGAGTTATATTCGTCCTTCACAGATAGTAGAACTATTAAGTCTTAATTTCATTTTTGCAGTGTTTATACTGTTAGGTTTTACTAATCAATATTAAAATACCGTTTTTGATTTCTCCATTCGTTCGAATTCAGTTTATGGCCATTAGGCATCTAAGGCTCAGGCTGGGATAGGGGAGGGGAAATGTTTCGGGTAGGTGTCGACCAGGGCCTATGTGTAAGGTGCCATCCCTGCATTTGCCTCGGTGACAGGGAAAACCTCAGTCAGGATGGTTGGCCGCTGGAATCGAACCCACGACCTCCCGAATGCTACGCCAAAGCTTTACCACTGAGCTACGGCAGCTCAGCACATTCGCTCAAAGAAACGTATAGGAAAGATTTCTTTCCATTCTCGTGCATAAGTGTATGTTTGGTGGGTGAAGTGTAGGGCTAGCATACGTCCGGGATTTCATGTTATGTGCGGGGTTTTAGATTTGTTCAATAAATTATCAATTTACGGCTCAGACTCCCTGAGATAATCGTAATAGGGTAATAAAAACAATTGTAATAAAGTGTTCATAATTATAAATTGTAGGCCTATACTATTTATTATTTATTTATTACGTACTTTGTGAAATTAATATTAATAATAATAACATATCTGGTGTAGTAAAAAGTAATCCATTATTTTGCCAATAGATGGCTTCAGTGATCTGTATCTCGCGTTGTATAAGTCCGATCGGGTTCAACGAGATGGCGTTCAAACGATGAGATTGCGTACTACAAACACTGTTCAGTTAGTTGTGATGAGTTGACTCAGTGTTGTATGAGCGCGCGTCAAAATGAACACTAGCAAAGAGAAAATACGCTATATTTTACAGTTTTTCTTCGATAAAGGCGAAAACGCAAGCCAGTCGGCTGCAAATGTGAATAGTGTTTATGGTCCTGATACTGTAACAGACAATCACGCGCAATTTTGGTTTCGTCGATTCCGTGCCGGTAATTTTGACGTCAAAGATGTACCACGCACTAGAAGACCAAGTGTCGAAAATGTCGATAAAATCATGGACATTGTCGCGTCCGACCGTCATGTGAGCACTGTTTCGATTGCGAAAGAGCTAAACATTGCACAAAAAACCGTGTGGAACCATTTGCATAAGGCTGGATACACAAAGAAGCTTGATGTATGGGTACCACACGAGTTAACGCAAAAAAACCTCATGGACCGAATTTCCATATGCGAATCACTGCTGAATCGCAACAAAAGCGACCCATTTCTGAAGCGGTTGGTGACTGGTGATGAAAAATGGATCACTTACGACAACGTCACGCGAAAACGGTCGTGGTCGAAGCGCGGTGCGCCGGCGCAAACGGTGCCCAAGCCAGGATTGACGGCCAGGAAGGTTTTGCTGTGTGTTTGGTGGGATTGGCAGGGAATTATCTACCATGAGCTGCTCCCCTACGGCCAAACTCTTAACTCGGAACTATACTGTCAACAATTGGACCGTCTGAAGGCAGCAATCGCAGAAGCGGCCAGCTTTGGCCAATAGGAGAGGCATTGTGTTCCACGAGGACAACGCCAGGCCACACACATCGATAGTGACTCGCCAGAAGCTCCGGGAGCTTGGTTGGGAGGTTCTTATGCATCCACCTTATAGTCCGGACCTGGCACCGAGTGATTACCATCTGTTCCTGTCCATGGCGAACACGTTTGCTGGTGAAAAATTCGCTTCAAGAGAGGCTTGTGAAAATCGACTGTCTCAATTTTTTGCCAATAGGGACAAGGGCTTCTATGAGAGAGGCATCATGATATTACCTTCCAAATGGCAACACGTTATCGAACAAAACGGCGCATATGTGACCTAAATCGGATCATTCTAACTATGGTAAGTCAAGCCTTCAATGTCATGCAAAAATAATGGATTACTTTTTACTACACCAGATATATTATTATCGTTTTTGTCTTCAAAACACTGCATATTAGGATTTTATGCATTTTACTTTCCTTTCACATAAATTACTATAATATACCTGTAGGCTAAATTTTGAAGCTGTCAGACAGAAATAGTTTATCAATTTGCGTGATGTTCGGTACTGGTACCGAATTACCCATATTCATGGGTATAGTTAAAGTGTCCGGGATGACTTCTCAAAAATATGGTAGCCCTATTGAGGTGAGAGAGTGTTTCGCATATTTTTTTCCGCGGGAATGATTCTGGATTGTAGGTTCTTTAACGTCTCTATACTAGTGAGTCCATGGGATAGGAGTTTCCCACTAATTATGGCTAATCATTGTTAAACTGTCACTTAACTCCTCCGCCGCATATAGGTTTTGGTCTTTCAAAGTATTTCAATAAGTGTTGTCAAAGGGTCATATAGCTATGTCTCAGAAGCATAAACAATGGATTGCTCTTGCTGTATTTACTCTCGGAGTTTGCGATCTTCCATGTTCTTTCCAGACACACATTTTAATTCACTGGGGGGAACGACGATCTCCCTGCTTTCCCCCATTTCCAGCACTGAGCTGCAGGATTTCTATTCCAGGAAGCATCCTGAAATTCGTTAAAACCTACGAACAAAGACAGGCTGTAGGATAACTGTTCTGAAGCTTATAAATGTAAAATTAGATTGCTTTTAAATCGAAGAAATGTGAGGTAAATAATAATAATCTAATTTCTTGTCATGTATTTCAACAACACAGTTAGTTACTCCCACTACAAGCGTAACTAAGCGTTTAAGGTTAATGTAAAGCAACGATCTCCAACAAAAGATGGCAGCACTACTTCCATATATGTATATATTTTTTTTTTTTTTATCGTTGCACGAAATTTCAATGCTGCTCTTACAAATTCAAGCCTAGAGAGTTCAAACTTTCAGGGAAGAAAGTTCATAACCAATTCAAGAGTTCGATCAATACCAATTTTTTATTTTTGTTTTTCTTCATTGTTATAGGTTTTGATATTCACAACAACAATTAAGTGATTTCAACAATGAAGAAAGATGAAAATAAAAAAAATCGGCTTGATCGAACTCTTGAATTGATTATGAACTTTCTTCCGTGAAAGTTAGAACTCCGTAGGCTTGAATTTGTAGGAGCAGCTTTGAAATTTTGTGCAACGATAAAAATACATTAGACATACGCGGAGATAGTGCTGCCATCTTTAGTTGGAGATCGTTGCTTTACATTAACCTTAAGGTGCGGAATCGACATTTTCAGTTGTACGTTTTAAGAACGCTTATCGAGAGATCAAAGCAAATTAGTTTCTAGAAAGTTAATTCCTAGATTTTAATGTGAGTGTTGTTTTGCGGTTCACATAAACATGGAAAACAGTGTATATAATAGAATGAAAAACGTAATTTACGTGGCACTAATTGATTATTATTGTCTTTTAGGACCTTGTTAAACAATGGTGAAGCCTGAAGAAACGTTACCTTGCCCTTACAATCCAGCCCATCTTATTCGACGGGAGAGGTATCAATATCACTTAGTCAAATGCCATCGAGTGGTAAGCAACGTTATTTAATGCTTTATCGTTTTTAAATAAATAATTAGGTTATAAATTAAGGCAGACGTAGATGGAAGGCTTTAGGAGTTACGTGAAACGAAGATCGGAATAGGGATGATCAACTTAAGAATCTTTCGTAAAACTCAAAACGTTTAGGATGGGATTTAATGAGTAGATTACGACTCTGGCTAGCCTTAGAATCTCTTTTTGTTCTCTAGAATAAGAATTCTTTAGAACAACAGATATTAGGTGTATTAAAACATAAGAAATTCCACAACTGGGAAACAGTTCAATACGAAACGTATATATTTTTATACAAAATTGTTGTAAAGAACGAAATAAATTGAAAACAGTATTACTTTGACATTTTTGCTCGCTCCTTACTGAATTTATTTTATTTATTTACCGTCGAGACATTGCGCACTAATTACATGTAATACCGGGTATCTTCGGAGTTTTATGTGATATGGCACAAACAGGGGAAAAAATTCACAACTTTGAATTAATATTGTTATAAGTTTCCCCGGTAATATCGCTATATCAACATGAAGGGGCCCTTTGTCATTTTAGTTGTCTTCAGGCTGACGTGAGACTTCGCTGTCCTTAATTGGTACGTTTAGAAAAGTGTTACAGGAAAGTAGGAAATATTTTTACATCGAAAGGGTCACATGATTATTTGCAATTCTGTATTCATTGTTACATTTTGTATGTACAGTCCAATGTTACACTTTGACTGACACAATTCTGTGGTACGCTTTGAATGACAGTGTTCTGTGTCACACGCTCGTTAGATGTTAAATCCTCTTTACGTGTGGAAACAATTATCAGGGAAAGAAATACGAAATCGTTACTTGATACTTTCGCTTTTTAACATTAGCAAAGATGAGTACTGCAGGTAAGACTGGTATGCACCGAACTTAATTGTGTTACTGTTAGCTCAATGTCAGGGTAAGTTGCAGACTTGAGTTCGATTCTCAGTTACCAGACAAACATATTTGGAAGTATAATGTCATTTTAAAGGATTCTCCTTCTTTACTTTTTCAAATACTAGCTTTTGTTCGTCTTTTCAGCAACATAATCTACTCATTTTACAAGGGTAAAAGAGGATGTCAGCTTTTGATTCGTAGAGAAAAGGAACAAATTAATTTTTAGGGCAAATTATGCTTCATAACGACCATCACAACTAGACCAACAAAATCCAGAAGTTTCGTTTATAGTCTAAATTAATTTTGGGAATGTGTAAACACTCAATTACAGAGACTTCTTGATCATATAATAGTGCTGTTCTTTACAAAACATCGTATACTTATGTAGTGAAATTCGTAGTGTTACCACTGGTCCTTAAAAGTACTAAAAGTTCCTTTTATTTTTGAAGATCCCTTAAACTCTCTTTTCTACCAAAAAGTCTCTCTCCCTTTTTTTTTCTTCAATTTAATTTTGCGCTTCTTTTGAAGCCCCAGTGATGATAAACTATGGTCCAACTTGTTGTAATCCGGATTGTTGTAGCATTTTATTTCAATATTTCGTTGCTGTAAAAAATTTCTGATTTGTTTTGATTTCCAATTTTTTAGTTTCCCAGCTGGAAGCCGACCGGGTAGCCATGCGGTCTAAGGCGTTAGGATTCGAGTCCTGGCAGGGACATGGGTGTCTTTTAACTAGAAGGTGACGGATAATCTTGACGGGCCGAAGTCAACAGTTACTAGACTGACCCATATAAAATAAAAGTTTACCAAAGTTTTTTTTTATCCAGCTGTGCAACTTGTATGGCAAGGAGAAATGTTTTATTTTAAAATTGTTTTTATTTTTGCAGTAATCCTTTATTACTTTAGGATCCAGTTTTATTTTCAGGGGGTTGTGTAGTAATACTTTTCCTACTTGTAACGTAGAGTGTTTGCTATGTTCCCAACGAAAAATCTATGTTTTGAAGAAGGTTTGTGCTCCGAAGGGTAACAGGTGTGAGGTGTCTTTAATCAAACTACTATAACACCCACCTTAACGGTGTGGAATGTGGGAATAATGACATATCCATGCTTTGAGGACAAATTTACACAAATCGCTATAACACTAACCTTAAGTGTTACGATTAAAATTATTTTAACAATACGAACGGATATGCTTGAGGGGGGGGGGGGTTAAAAGTGATCTAGAAAACAATACGGTAGTAGAAATAATTTGGGTGTTTATTTCTTTTAGTTCGTACCCAGAGATGGCAGATACATTTACTGCAATGTTCCCAGACGTGCAAACGGACATTTTTTCTGTGAGTAAAACAAAAGCAACATACAGGTTTCTTCCGGAAACAACTACTGAAAGAGATGGAAGATATTCCATTTACTCCTTGCTATGATGAAACTGTTAATAATGCAGTAAAGGACTGATGTTAGATTTTGATCTGAAAACGAGAATAAGGTGGTGAATACGATAACATCGTGGACTTTGGATTGGCAATAGGTAGTCACACCGGTTCGAACACCGCGGCCGACTATCCTGACAGGTTTTCCATGGTTTTCCCTCAGTTTCACCAGGCGAATTTCGGGGTGGTGCCTTAAGTAAGGACCTGGCCGCTACCTTAATCGAACTCTCCAAAGATACCTAAAGGCCATAAATAAAATCCAATGAAGTGGTGAGCGGACATCTTCAAACTTCCTTCGTTCGTGGTGTAAATAGGCCGTGGAATACAGCTATGGAGAATGTCTCTCTCGCCAGGAAGAATTTGATCATGTTAGGAATGACGGACCAAACATAAATGGAAAGGCAGCTATGCGTAGAATGCTTTCGATGGAGAACACAGCTAACATAATTCTAAAACAGTGGCCTGCTTAGTTTAATAATAGTTGTTAACGTTTATTCCTCAGTGAAAAAGTTCAATGATAGACAAAGCGAACCATCTGAAAATTGCTAAACTCTTAAGAAGACTAACAGTCACAGATGAAATGATGTTTGTTCTCTAGTGAAAAACTTTCTACAAGATTTACAGGAACATTTCAGAAAGATGAGCCATGTGTTTCATGTCTTGTACGATTAAATAAATTATCTTTTCAGAACTTTGTTAGGAAAGATTTGTAAAAACGTTCCATGGGACATGATTTTGAAGAAAGCAGTGTCTTGTCTCCGAGCAGTTTGTTATTGGGAGAAGCGAAAAGTGAAGATTTGAAAAAAAAAAAAAAAATAATCTTGAAAAAAGGAAAAGGAATGTTCTTGAAAAAATCATTACTTGGCTGCTGTTAAACACATTATCACAAAATGGTCGTTCCTGAAATCTTTTCGTTGTCCGCAACAAGAACAATTTTAATCAGAAGAGTGTGTTTAATATAATAGAAAGCGAAGACCTTGTTGTAAATGTTGCTACTTATAAACTTTAAGATGAATGGAGGTTACTTCAAGCGGAGGTACATGTACCAGATTATTTTCAAATGCGAATTGATAGTTTCTGGCATCATCTTCTGAATTTGAAGAACTCACTAGGCAAAACAATGTTTCCCTCACCGTTTCCATGGAGTTTACACTCCCTCAGTTGTTAATCAATGCAATTTTAAAATCTTAAATTTATTAGGCCCTTAAACACTTGCATTATTATATATCACACTACAACATATTTTTGCTCATTGTTGGAAAGGGTGACCATTGTCTTACACAAGTTCCACCCTAATTTTTACTTACTGACACAGCGGCAGCACTGAATTCGTCCATATAGTTTGCAAAAACAGAAGACGGAAATTTCCTTGGCATGAAAGATACGGTTTGAAATTTCGCCTATGAATTTCTTTGGCACACTGTGAATTGGAAAGTTTAGTGTAGTACCAAATCATCTGATCTTTATCATGCTTTCTTTCAACCTTCATTCTTGACAATTCGTACACCTTTAGGACTATCAATTTTTTTTTTCGTGTGACCGCTGTAAAATTGGTTCCGCGTTCAATAGGCGTTGTGAATCCTTCCAGAATTTCGAACGTTTGAACCCGGGCTCTTGCAACTTAAGCGTGCCACGAACTATTTGACTTTGCCTGCAATTGTTGGAAGTTCGCAACCCGATGAAATAATTCAATGACGAAGTAGAAGTATCATCTTGATGGTCTTTGTTCAGTGTTGCTGCGAAGGGGGGGGGGGGTAATTTCGACAGGAACTGTGGGGGAAATCCTTTCCCCTATGTGTTGAAATTCATTAGACTATTCAATATGAGGTATTCTATAGATAGATAAAATAAATTGCTAGTCCGTATACAACTACGGAGTCACTAAACGATAGACCGTTGTGTGTCGCAGGTCAGCAATTTTTGATAGTGTCTGAAATCTTCTGTCAAAACAGATGATCTTCGTTTTAGATATTAAATCATTATTAATTTGTTCCAGTATTGAAATTTAGTAGAATTGAAATTCAGCCCTTTAAATCTTTCCAATCTTTTTGTTTCTCTTGTAGCTGAATATATGTGATTGAGGGTCAGGACCAAACATAGTTTATGGTCTTGAACCTTTGTGTAATAGGCAAACATACTTACATACATACAGACAATTTGAGTTTTGTATAATAGACATGCCTATGCTTTGTTCTAGTAGGTCTTAATTTTGACAGATCCCATATTCATTGCAGAGTCTACAGAATGCCAACTGAACGTTGATATTAATAGCATATTGACTGTTTAAGTGTTCATTCATGACAGAATATATTGAATAAAAGCTCTTAAATTGTATTATTCCAGTTTACATTTAAAACAAGATCTTTTGTTAAAATGGTATTGTATTTTCATTTAATTGAAACAAGCTGACAAGGCTATTGCACTTAACTTTATTGTAAAAAGACAAAGCAAGCCTTACAGTTTCAATGTTCTAACAACATCGTCCTCAGACGAAACACTAATCAACACTAAAAAGCACCAAGAGATTCTTTCTGCCTCTTCCGCCCATCACGTCCCAGAATTCATTTACTTTCCAAAACTAAACAAAATTTAACCAATCACAGGCTACACCTCCATACCTCACATGCCATACAGAAGCTATAACAAACTCGTAACAGCAAACTATATTTTAGATAAATAAATAACTAAATAATAAGCAATATTATTATTTATAAATAAAGTTAAATAATAAATATAAATAAAATAAATAAATATAAATAAAATAAATAAATATAAATTAAATATTCATTTAATTTATAATATGTGTTTTGTGCAACTACTGTCTACCTAGATCAACGTTCGCATGGAAAAGTTTAACTACAGAGCTTATGCTTAGATTTAAATCAACATTTGGACACAAAATCGTGTGAATTACGCTCTGAACTATTGCTATTTAGAAGAATGAGGCTTATTAAGAAATAGTAACAAATACCTCATGTTAAATGCACTGACGAAGAGTGAAAAGGTATAGGGTACCTGGGGATAATTTCCAGTGTGCAACAATGTGGATTAAGACCTTACCAAATAGGCTGTACGCCTGTCAAATTGTAATTCCAGGGTTTTGTCGTTCTAAACCAGCCAAGCAAGAAAATCGTAAAATAATTAAAAGATTGATTGATTTATTTTCTTTCTTTATTTGTTGCTGTTAATAATAATAATTTCTGTAACAATCTCTTTATTTTTCAGAACAAACCTACCTATGACTTCTCTATTTGCCCTTTGGAGGCTACGCACAGAGTGCATCCTCCAGAAATGCTTCATCATGTTAGTAAATGTGATAACCGGAAAATCATTGAAAATCACATTTATACAAGTAAGTGTCTCTTTCTGTACTATTTCTTTATTATTATTTATTTATTTATTTTTAATTGCTTTTCCCCATTTGAGTCATAACTTCGTCTTATATGATATATGACGTTAGACTCCATAGCTTCCAGGAAGAATTTGATCTTATAAGTACAATATTGGTATTTGTCAGGTGAGACTGAAGGAGAAAAAAAACTTACAAGAAATAGAAACGTAAGTGGCTTGAGTGGATGAAAATCACAAGGCTATCGCATAAATGATTCGTGGGCAACTGGAACCTTATTCGCTGTTTGACTGTTGATAGTTATTTTGGGTTGTGCGAGACAACAGAAATATCGAGCTCAAATTTATTTTATTTTGATATATTTTTCTAACAAACCTTGCGTTGTACAACCGTCATATGCGAGTCACAAACACGGAGTTTTTCTGTCAGCTGATACACGCACTCTGTCTCCTCTTGAACTGCTACTCAATAGCATGTCTCGTACATACAGTATTCATATGAAACGAATATTTTTTAAAGATAGAAACATAACTCCAGTTTTCTTTTTCTTTCTTTTTTTTTAAAAAAATTCTTGTTTTGGCCCTGAATACTGCCCTCCTTAAAGTGCTTTTTCAACATATATAAATTTAAATAATTCCCCAATTTTAAATACGGACGGTAATAGCTTTTGGGGTTTAGGCTAATATTGTTCGTTTTCTCTCTTTGTTACCCCTTCCGTTTACTCCGTAACACAACACATAGACATTTACAAAAATACACACCCAGCAATCACGATATATATTCATTCTTCTGCTCCAGTTGTTGAAGCAGAATAGGTATATAAAAAAAAAAAAGAAAAAAAAACTCGAGCGAGTGATTTTTAAAGGCTTTGATTTAGCTCAACAATGTCTTCAACCGTGTCTTCAAATCTTGTAACCTTAATTTAACTCATTTCCATTACAATGATAAAATTTCGCACAGCAACGTACGTCAGGTGACAATACAATATTCTATTGTTATTTTCATATATTTTAAAAGCATGTTTTTTTTTTTTTGTAAGAACTTCTTTATCCTAAAATAAACACTAGACTTCAACGATGTTGCGTTTGACTGGTTGCAGAACACTTTAGGATTTGGGTGACAAAACATCAGCTTACGATATATAGAGTAAAGAAAAAGTATCTGAACACCGAAATAACTCGAAAAAATAACAACTATAAAATATTTTAAAAACATGCTTTTCATTTTATTTAAAAAGGTACCAAAACGTAAAAAGATATTTTTGTTTAAAAAAATACTTTAAAAGAATCTATTTATGCATGACAAGAAAGGAAAACATGGGGCGCGCCAATTGAAGGATTTATAAAGCAATTGTATATGAGGGCATGCCATTAGCTTTTCCTTTTAGTCATGCATAAATAGAATTTTTTTAAAGTAATTTTCTTGAAAACTTTTTTTTTTTTAATTTTTTGGTACGAATTGTTTTATTTTTTTTACCCCTTTCAACCAACACCTTACACACATACACCTCTTAGCTCTCCCTCGAGGAGGACCCTATCCAGTCCTTCATAACAAGCTCCGCACCTTCCTCCAAGCGCATGGATTCCATGAAGGGCTGTAGCAATCCATTATTTTTACTCTGTCCTAGCAATCCCAGGACTCCTAAATTTTTACCTACTTCCCAATATACATAACACAGCAGACTCAATGTTTTTACGGCCTGAGCCAGAGTTGTCTAAAGGCCTTAAAATTAAGTTCAAATTCAATGTTTCCAGTATTGGCTTCTTTCCTGGAAGAATGTCCGCCTCCTTTGGCCACCACCTCCAACCGTTCGTCTAGCTTCTTCTTTCCTACATCAAAGATACTGACCACTTCCTCTCCGTAATACATTATATCTCCGACCCGCACCCACAAGACACCATCTTAATTTCAGTTGACATGACGTCACTGTACACCGTTTCCCACACCTATTGTCTCGCTGCCTTTGAATATTTTCTCGACACGCCACAATCCTCTTTAACCCAGTACATTATAATCTGCTTCAGCTAGCTGTTTCTCCTCACCATTAATAACTTATCCTTTGAAAAACCATACTTATCTGCAAATCAAGGGCACAGCTTTGTGCACCCTATGGTCCTTTCCTAGCCCAATTTTTTTCAAAAGACGTCTGGAGAAACAATACTTCAATTCCACACTTTTCCAGCCTTTCATCTGGCTTCTCTATATTGATGACATATTCTTAATGTGGACCCACGGAAAAGAGTCACTGGAAATATTTGTGGAAGGCTTTTGCACCTTTACCTTTCTCATCAAATTCACTTGGTCCTCCTCCAGGTAACTAACACATAACTTTCCTCGATGTGGATATCTGGCTCAAGAACAATTGACTTGAGGCATCCACATCAAACCTACCAACAGTATGCAATTATCTCCATTTCAATAGCTTCCATCTATACCATACCAAAAGCTCTTTCTCATACGCTTTTGCTGTTTCTTCCTCCCATCGTGTCTGCTTTCTGATTAACTATTTCGGTACCTTCTCTTCATCTTTCACCGACCGTGGATACCCCCAGTGTGGGCTCAAACTATTAGAGGAGCCTTAGTTATTGACTCTGCTAGGGACCCTGTTTGACTGCATTCGGACCATTAACGAAACATTTTGGTTTGTATCATACTAGAGTAACACGTCTAATTTTGTTGTATTCAGTATTGGGAGATTTTTTTTTTTTTTTTTTTTACTAATTTATGTTTTTCGGGGTTTGGGGGGGTGTGGGGAGGGGTGGGGGGGGGGGGGGGGATTTGCTGTCGAATAAATTAGGAAATCGTCGGTATCAATTAGTATGCAATTAGTCGCACAGATGACAATTTTTTTTAACGTAGTTTTTTAATATGTTATGAAATTATTAACTAGATTAAAGCTATATTTTCTTAGTAAGTAGTTACGTGTATTTGGCCTCCATTATTTTGTGACGAGAACAATTATATAAGGGTTAAGCATTTTAAATCCTTCAAGATTCTACTCTAGGATCCACACGTAAAAGATAAAAAGGAGGAGAAATTATGTACAGAACAAGACACACACACACACACACACACATATATATATATATATATATGTCCTTGTGTAGCTGTTTGAGAACGTGCGGACAGATAACGCAGAATTGGTAGGTGGCTACTTTTATTGTGATAGGTTACTATTGTTGAATGGATTTGCATTTCGAGTTGTTTTTATATTTCAATTAAATATCTAAAATTGATTTTTCTTTTAACTTAAATTGCTCCTAACGGTACTAAGGTGAATTTTTTCGTTTTGATTCTTATACACTCCTATTGGCATGTTAATCAGACTTACGGATTAGGTTTCATCCTGCTTTTATTTCAACAGCACAATTCTTTCTAGAGACTGTAATATTCCCTTTCAATAAATGTTGTTCCCGTTTTCACTAGGTTTTAATGATCATTCTACAGTATTATACTAAGATAATGGAAACAATACCATAAGGGATACGAAAATAAGTAAGTCGGCGTACTACCTGTACTCGAATTCCCTCCACCTTGGCTTGCATTGCTTCTACGAATTTTTAAAGGGAAGAATCAATATCAGTAGCCCACTGATTGGTTATTACTGGGCACGTAGAAACCCACGATACTCACCTTGTACAGGGTGTACCCGAAATAATGGTGCAAACTTCGAGAGGTGGCTGTTTACATCCTTCGATCTCTATCTGCGCCAAAAGACTTCTAAAGGCCATAAATTCAACATTTGAGTAGAGTAGCGTCTGAATTTAAATGTTGAAGTGTATCGCAAACACTATCTTAGTGAAATTGTGCTTCTAGCAAGGGCAGATCGTGACGCAGCTGTGTTGAAGCCAATGGTGGCATCTAATAAAGTGGAACTGCCAGAACCGGAGGAGGATTGGGATGCGGAACCAGCCCCGGGTGGCACTTACAATCCAGAAGTAAGGCTGTGTCTTGGAAATGTTTTCAGGTAAGCATGTTTCTTGTATGTTAATGAATTTGTACCTCAGTTTTCCTATACTGTAATACACGTGATCTTACCTTCGAGGATTAAGCTAACACGCGCGATTTTTAATTATATTTATGTGTATTACGTTTGTAGTTAAATTATACTTGTAGTTGGGAAGTTGCGACTTTAATTTGACATGTTGTTTGTACACTATTTAGTTTTGTGATATTATTTTATTGTGAATTGATTAATGACTGAATTTTGAGTTTTATATTTTAATGACTGATAACTAGATTTGTGTGGCATTTCTTAAACCTTTTTTTTGTTACTTAACCTTTAGAGTTGATTACTAATTAATTGGACACACACCAGTATGGAATTTAAAATAGTTTGCTTTTATAAATTTCCTCTTGATCACGCATTAACGTTTTACCTTTCTGGTTTAGAATTATTGCTTATTTAATGTTTTAATTTTGCTACAATTATTTTAATTCTTGCTAATATAACACTGAAGCAATTTTAATCTAACAATTTTGGTTTGTACTTTATTATTATTATTATTTTTTTTTTTCCAAATATGCTTTTGTGACAACAACCACTGTTTGCTTTTGTTTGCCAATTTTTTGTTTATTTCACAGTATACTTAAAACCTTGCTGCAATATTGCAATTATTAAACTTTACAACAGGCAATTTGTTTATTTAATACATAAATTTATTTACGTGCAACTTAATATAAACAGTACACTCTTAACAGATTATACATATTGTGAGCTTATGAGAAAGTCAATAAGAGTTTAATTACGAATATTATTACGTTAGCCAAACTCTTCGCTTCCAGAAAATTTATAAGATCAAAAACAGCGTAAAAAAATATATAAAGTTTCGCTTCGCCAAGCGTAAATTGTTATATAAACAACTCGCGCCCAAACGTCCTGCCCCGTCGAAAATTATTGGCTATCAGAATTTTAAATTATTATCAAAGATTAGTGTCTCTCACAATTTAAATTCTTATCGAAGATTAGCGGCTCTTAAAATTTAAATTCTTATCGAAGATAACTTTGTCCTCAAGGTGTAGATGTCATTATTTCGTAAGTATACAGTTTCATTATGCATAGTCCAACGAACAACACACTATGTAGTTTCCTCCACCTTGACTTCCGATACAGTAATGTGCAACTTGCCTCTCCAATATTTCTTTCCTATTTTGTCGGTAGGCACTTCTTTTTCACAATTAAACTTTGTATTTTCATCCCCTTTCGCTCGCGTGACGAGAGGTCACTTTGAGTTTATCCTTGTTTTTAAATACGAGGTCTGTTCAAAAAAAAAAAAAGACCGAACGTATGCTGTAATTGCTTTATTCCTAACTGTGCACAATATCAACCACTATTCCCTTGAAAGTAGTGCCTTCTACTGTAAACACGCCGTTTCTTCCAGTTTTGAAATGCCCACTGGAACGCACTTTCTTCGATGGTGCGCAGATTTCTCGTCGCATATTCCTCAATTTCCTCTACGGGCTCGAAACGACGTCTTTTAAAAGTGTTTTTCAGTTTTGAAAAGAGGAACAAAGTGTGCGGCAGCTAAGTCTTAAGAATAGGGTGATTTTCGTCGTCATTTGCTTTGGCAAACAGTTACTGACTGATTTTAACGCGAATCGCCTACTGATCGTCCGTCAACAAATGCGGACCAAATTTTGCACTGACCCGATGCATCAACAAATTTACAGTCAAGGTTTCATGATAGATCCTGTAATTATCCCCACTGCATCAGCAACTTTACTGGCAATTGAACGACGATTTTCATGTATCATAACACGAACTCTCCAAAATGGTGGTCGTCTGTTGACGTGCAAGGTCGTCCGGTTTTTGGATCTCCTACAACCGAAATCCTGCCCTCCTTAAAGTGCTTAAACCAATCATAACACTGCATTCAGCTCATGTAATCGTCCCTGTATGCTTAGTTAAGCAGTTGGAATGTTTCCGTAAAGTTTTTTTCCAAGGTTTTCTAGACAAAATGTAACACACATACGTTGTTCTTCCAACGCCTTCATTGTTACCTTGTCATAAATACGACGAACAACTTGTGCACGAGCTCACTCCAACGGCTGTAACTCGACAACTAATGCATAGATCGGAAAAGGCGATATGTTGCCAAGATATGCCTCTAGGCGTGCTCTGAAGCCACAGCAAGCCATCTGCAGCTGTTGACGCCCTATTTGAAAAGTTCTTTTTTCTTTTGTTGTTGTTTTGAACAGATTTCGTATTCCAGTGGAGTTTACTTTCCGTATATATCACGTAATAAAAAAACCGAAATATTTAATTCTCTGGACTGGTATTGATTGGCTGAATCATATTCTTTTTGGTCTCTGATTTGTAGAAAGCCAGAGTAACTAAATATTATTGTTTTTACGTTTTACATATATTTTATCTTTGTCTTCTTCATGAGGTAACTAATTTGATTTGAAACGAAATTGATTGAACTTGCTTCAAACCGTCTCACGCCAAGATTTGACACGTTTCGAAGAATAACCCATATGCAGGAATAATTAAGTAGAAAATAAACGTTGCTGAACATTGTATTAGGGTTAATCCCTCAAATTATTTGATAGAAAAATTATATATCTTATTAAGGCTAATGAAAAATAAAGGATCTTGTAAACGCTGAATTCTTCATTTTATTTCAGGTCGTTACGTGGTGCAACTCGGTCGGAAAGAAAGCTGTTCCGTAAAATGGAACGATTGAAGTTCCAGAAAAGTATGATGACTGGGTGAGTCGTTTGAATTGTTATATATCAATTTACTACCATTTATTTTAATGTAAAAATTAGACCAAATTCTTCAATAGTACCACGTGAGGTAAACCTTAGAATATATGTGGGACTCAGAGGTAGTTAAAAATATATATAATTGAGGAAGTTTAAGGAACTAAGTGAAGAAAGTAAAATTTAGGTGTACAATATTTTACAAAATTCAATCAAACTTCACCAAATGTTAGAAAAGAAAGGCACAAAGTTGATTTGCATTAGAAAAAATTACTACAATAGGTTAGTGAAAGGTTAAAGGAAAAGTGACAATGTAACTAGTCCAAGTAGACAGGTG
Organism: Lepisma saccharinum; assembly: GCA_022664845.1. Taxonomy (NCBI): domain Eukaryota; kingdom Metazoa; phylum Arthropoda; class Insecta; order Zygentoma; family Lepismatidae; genus Lepisma; species Lepisma saccharinum. The sequence continues at coordinate 9,420 of JAGDQP010023574.1, read as the reverse complement.
TGTTGCCGTCACCAGATGGTGGGTTCGGCTTGTAATCAAATATAGTCGAGGAACAGCATATTTCATTTTCTATTGCTATATGTGCAGGTAAACTTCTCACATGCTTTGAATTTAGGGGAAAAAAAAAAAACGAATTGCCACCAATGAAACCAGGTCTTCTATTTCACGAGCTGTTTGATTATAGTACAAAAGCAGCTACATAACCAAATTCTGTGTTTTTTATCGGAGTTGACTAGATCAGCTCAATTCTAGTTGAATTTTATTTATGGCCTTTAGGCATCTGAGGCTCAGGCCGGGATAGGGGAGGGGAAAGGATTTGGGAAGGTATCAGCCAGGGCCTATCTTGAAGATGCCATCCTGGCATTTGCCTGGTGTGGCTGAGGAAAAGCCTTGGAAAAATCTCAGTCAGGATGGTCGGCCACTGGGATCGAACCCACGACCTCCCGAATGCTACGCCAACGCTCCAGTCTAATTGTAGTGTATATGGTAAAGATTGTAAAGGTAGTATACATCCAGCGGTCGATTATCCTGACTGAGGTTTTTCCAGGGTTTTTCCTCAGTCACTCAAGGCAATTGCCGGGATGGCACCTTCAACATACGTTATGGTCGACACCTTTCCAAATCCTTTTCCCCCCCTGTCCCAGCCTGAGCCTTAAATGCCATATTCAATTCAAATTCGGTAATATACTGTTACTAGTCATTGGCAATCTCGTGAATCTCCTGTCATTCAGGGTATCATAGGATTTTGTCGTGTAACGATAAAAATAAAACCAAGGCAGAGAGAAACTGATTTTAGATGTGAGTGTAATGACCTCGAGTTGTCTTGTCATTTTTTTACTAGTGTCGCTAGAAATGCAAGTCTTTTCAGCAGAATTGACGTCTTCCAGAGGTTTTCTTTTTTCTTTTTTAAATGAAATTGGGCTTATCGTACTCAATATTTGTTTGTTGGTAGTTATCTTGTCATCAAATTTGACACTTAATATCTTTCCTAAATCATGCAAAGTCTTATTTTTGTTAAACAGAAGCCAGACTCCATACTCGTCAGGACCAAGAAATGGTCTTGAGAATGACAATATTCGAACGCTGGAGGATATAGTGGAAGAACCCCCAGAAACGGAGCCGGTCTTTCACGCTGTGAACTCTGCAGCGGAGTCCGAAGAACTAAAGTTGGAGTTCGATAGAACATTTGGTTATGTTTCCGTTGCTAGTCAATTGGAATATCCATATCGGTCCAATTATCCGTCTTACTCCTACCCAATAGAAGAAGAGGAGGCAGGTCCTGGTGTAGGGCCTATTGTTTGTGTTCATCCCAACATGGGGCTTGGGCGAGGTAAGTACTTGTGTTATCTAGAGACTAATTGTTGAGTGTGCGTTTTGCTAATTAATTGGAGCAGTCCCTTGAGAAAAATGACAGTATTCACTTAAAAAAACTTACTATTTTTTTATGAAAGAGAATCTGTTCCTCTGTTGGGAGTATTCGTAACTTTGTATATGAAAGGTGTTGATTCAAACGATGCTAATACATATATAGTATAACCGGGAATAAAGTACACCGAACGCCACTAAACATAATCGATGGCATTAAGAAAGTAGAGCTGTGCAGTGTCAGTGTGACTTAAGTTCTTGCAAAGAACAGAGGCAGTGAAAGTCAGTCCGTAATGACCTTGAATGTTCGTGAGAAGGCATTTGTTGTGGAGCATTATTTCCCCTTATACGGAAGTGGCCAAAGTGGTAGACGGATCATGAAATTTGTTTAGAACTTCTTTGAATTAGAGTACCAGAAACCTCCTTCCTCCTCCAACAAAGTGTACAGGTTGCTAGTTGCAAACTCTCGTCAAACGAGGTCAGCGCTGTGCCATCTTGAAAAGCGATCAGCCACAAAGAAATTGTCTTGTCATACAATGATTTCAGCAAGATGGGACCGCTGCACAGACCGTTAGTGAACCATTACAACCTCTGCAACATCACTTTTAAGACCAAACATTCCCGATGCAAGCAGACGATCCGTGTCCTGCCCACTTATTTGATCTCACCCCAACTGATGTTTGTTTGTGGTGCATACTAAAGGGATAATGTCTACCGTGATTCAGTTCCACGTAATATTGAACAACCCAAATATTCGTGTGTTTTATTCAGTTTCACAGGATACAATTGCAGTCATGTTTGACATCTTGTATCGTAACTATGAAAAATACTTGGTTTTGGACGGAACATACTTGGAGCATGTGAATTTAATATTTTGTATGCTGCTTGTTCTGTTTCTGATCAGATGCTGTATTTTATTCCTTGACCGTTTGTCTCTAACATTATGCAGTAAAATTCAGTTCAAATTTCATACATCAGTACATGTTTTGCATTTCGATATGCTTTATTTCCGGCCATAATGTACTATATTTTTTTCATATATCAGCACTTTTTTACATTATATTTACGTTTTGAAATACACCTAGACATAAAATAAGAAAAGAAAAAACAGGCCTGACGAAGCTCTCAAGATGAGGGCAGAAAGTGCTTTGCAAAAAGATTACTTAATGATAGTCCTTCATACGTACAACCATGACATTATTAGAGTTCTGTTTTTTTTTATTCTTTTTATTTTTGAAGCATTTCTTGAAATCTCTGTACACAAGTTTCTTTGATAAGCGATTCAGTTACAGCAAATCTTCCTGACACCAAATTTTGCAGGATGGTTCTTACTACTGTCGATCCAATACTTAACGTTACATGTATTTGTGCACATAACACACGATATTTCTTTTCCAATATCTACTGGACAGTTATGGCTTTTACGGGATCAAAACCTTGATCAGTCGGTCGATTTACTTTTCGACTTGCAGGTAGTCCCGAACCTCTGGAATTCCCTAAACCAGTAAATAAACTGTAGCCTGAAAGAGGCACTAAACATACCACGCAATTGCTTCGTATGTTTTTGAAACGTAGAAAAATCCGGCTCAAAAATGTTGTCAATTGAACTCCATAACTAGCGAACATTTACAATTGAGTACCTAAAAAATGTTCAACACTCAATGGCAGTTTACAGCCACGCCTTACTTGCACCCAGGGGCGGATTTCAGCTTTAATTTTTGGCCTGGCCCGCTGCTTGGAGAGGGAGTGGATGGAAAATTATTAAATTATTGATTTTGCTTTGTCCATCCACACGCCTGAAAACTTCTGTCCTGGCCAGGCGAGGTTAGATCTGGACCGCCCCCCCCCCCCCCTGCTTGCACCCAATCATTTAAAAACATGGCACTGCAATATATTTTATGTGACGTTTCTTTCTGTTGGCAAATTTTCAAACTAGTGAAATGTAGAATTTTAATGGCGGGAGAGACATTCACGAAGAATGTTTTGTTTGTCGACTGATAAACAGGGTGGGGATTGATTAAATGTTTAGCATGGAATTCTTTGTAATATGGAGCATAAACGTGCAATCCACGAAGACCTTCTAAATGAAGATCCGGAGGAGAACCGAAAATATCATACGAATGATGATTAAGATTGGTAATCTGTGACAACGAAGTAACTTGGAGAAGGTGTACAGACGGTAGTTTGCCATTTCCTTCTAGCTGATGGAGAGAACGTCCCACAGTTTAAAGTGAACTTCATTCATCCACCGGGGTCACCAATTAGTTGGGCATAGAAGTTAAAATGAGGAAGTTTTAAGGATATGTATGAGAGCTAGTGAGAAGAATACGTGTTACCTTGATTTATTATTTACACAGTTGCCAAATGGTAAATTAAGTAATAAAATTTCACACGTCTTTTTTTTTTCCTTTAAAAAATCTGCTAAGTTAGTATCAAATTTGAAAGACTGAGTGGAGACGATTTAGCGGATGCGTACTCTCCTCAGCAACAGGAGATCCTTGGATCGAAACCCATGGCCAGCTATCGTGACTGAATTGTTTGCTGGCTAACCTTACGGTGCGCTGAATTAAAATAGGACGCTACCTTCCACTTCCTTGTCCAGTGGATATTGTGAAGTTATTGAACTGTTTAAAGCCTTCGGTTGCCGTAAAGACTGTGCAATTAAAGTTTGATTTTGAATTCGAGTTGGAAAAAATAAAAAAAAAATGGGAAAAGGGACACTTATACGGCCAGTGCCATTTGTGTGTTTGTTATTTTTTCTGTAAAGTGTATTAAAATATTTTTCCCAAAATATTTCGTATTTCAAAAGTGGTTAAGCGCGAACTTTTAATAAGTTCAAATGTTAACTCAGTCGGTACAAGTATCTGCCTTTTGCAGTCAGAAGGTCTTGGGTTCAGTGGTTTCGTACTGCTAACCTAGGGTGATCACAAGTTCCGTTAAACGAGATTGTCCTTCATTTCTCGTTATATGTCCTGTTCGCTCGGCAAATTGTTAATGGGACGCCAAATGTCTGTTTCTTACTGGATATAAATCGCCGATTTTGTTCACATCACTTATTTTTTTATGTGCCGTTTTTTTAATGATTTCCAACAGTTGCCTGACAGTAAATAGGAGATAAGCATAATGCACTCACGGGATCATCTCTTCTTTATGCTGTCTTTCAGAATTTTACTCAGCTACACCATAGAGCAGGTCAAACCAAAGCCTAATATAAGCGTTATTTGCGCTGTGAACAAACGTAGCCAGCGTGCCGTGAGGGTCAGTTGCGCTGTTGCTCTCTTCGGTGTGCTTTAGAGTTCATTTGGTTTTCTGGTGGTGAAGTCAATAGTTATTCCTTGATTAAGGATGGGTTTCACCAACCTTCGTTATGAATTTAACGAATCGTTAACAAACTTTTACTTTTAGGATTCGTTAAGTAACGTTCCTTTAATTCTTAACGAAGGATGGTGAAACCCATCAAAATTGTGTGTGTGTGTTTTGTCTAACGTGGTCGTCCTATGCTAACCTAAATTAACAGTAAAGTTATTAACTTTTTCAAGTGGGTACGACCTGTAGGTGAGTTGTAATGATCATTGTCTTGTTATCAAGGAGTCTCGGAGACCACTTGAAACTATACATCTTTTTTCTTAGGATGAACTTTTCAGTCGATGAAAGGCAGTGAGAAACCAGCACCGGTTCACCTTGTCTAGAGTCATAGAATTAACTCCTGACAGAACATCTATTATTACGCTTAGATACTATTTATTTGTTGTCAGTTAGATTGAAATATTAATTGACTGCAAAGGTTGCCAGAAGATGTCCTGTAATCCAGTAACTCTAAATCTTATTCTGCAGTTGCCAGCTAAAATGTCAGTGTTACTAGCGATGAGGAAAAAGCAAGAAAAGAAAGAAGAGGAAGGAAAACATCATTTATCCCATGCGTTTTAAATCATGTTTTCATGTACTTTTTGTCTTTGTGTAGGTCTGAGCATTCTGAATGATGTAGAAAATGAAGTCGGCTCCTCGCGGACGTTAAGGGACTTCGATTACCCTTCAGAGAATCCTCAAAACACTGCCCCACCAGAAGAAATGCCAACACCACCAAGTGTTTCTGAAAGTGAGAAATCTAACAGCCCCGATGATAAACGTACAGACGATAGCTCTTCAACGTCATCTTCTGCTTCGGGTGATGCAGAGGAAAGTAAGTACAGAGATTCTATAATATACTCATCAAAAAGAGAGAGAAACATACCTTATAAAAGGCTAAAAGCTAAAATATTACTGCTCACAAAACGAGTTTTTGAACCTTATAGATTTCCGTAAGGTTAGTGTGAAACAATGATCTCTAACGTTAGATGGTAGCCCATCTCCGTATATACATTTTTATCGTTATACAAAATTACAATGCTACTCCTACAAATTCAAAGCTAGAGAGTTCAAACTGTCAAAGAAGAAAGTTCATAACCATTTCAACAGGTCTTGATCTTGTTTATATAATAGCGTGTGAGGGTTTCAGTAACCTCTTTCGCCAGTAAAATTCTTCATTGATCTTCTGTCTTCATTTCTGTGGTTGTTTTTTGTACTAAAATATTGATGGTTGTAAACTTGTCCAATGTGCTCGATGGTTCTCCTTGCCTGGAGTTACTCTATTATTGCCATAGATATGAAGTTAGTTGTTCTGATTTTTGTTAAGAGTAAAGATTGTGAATCTTCATGTGTTACCACTAGTTTTATAATATTTGTTCGTAGATTCATGTAGATAACAGATGATAATAAGATTATTATTGGTGAGTTTGCAAAAAGGTTAGAATTGTACCTGATTCCACTTGCTGATATATATCACATGTCACAAAGCGAAAATTAGATTGAGTTGATCCTAAATATTTGATATTAAGTTGCTACACTACCCTGCCATTAATCGCCGAAAACCCCTAAACAGCAAATGAACTCGTCCTGGCGTCGCAAATGCGTATCATGAGGCAGTGAGACGACGGTGAATGATCGGGAGGGGGCTATATGAGCGCTAGCAGTCAGGATGAGCGGACGGCGAGAGTTGAATGAGGCGGAAAGGGGGATGATTATAGGTGCCCACCGATTTGGTCATTCCATGCGTGCCATCTCCGACAGGCTCCAGATACCTGGGTCAACAGTTAGTGATGTCGTGGTGAAATGGGAACGAGAGGAAATGATAATCGAAAATTGTCCGACAGAGACCGGCGATCTCTTCAACGCGTCATGCAAGCAAACTGTCAAATGCCCACCGAGTTTCGGGCAGCATCTGGGAGTGATGCCAGTGCACGTGCAATTCTTTGCGAGCTGCTTGCATTAGGATTCCATGGACGAGCGGCATCTCATAAGCAAAACATATCCCGATCAAACGCCCGACTACAGTGGTGCACCGCACAGCGCCATTAGACAGTGGAACAATGTAGAAGAATGATGTGGAGTGATGTCATGCAATATGTTGTGGCACTCCGACGGACGTGTTTGGACCTGGCGAATGCCCGGAGAACGATACCTACCGGAGTGCATTGTCCCCACTGTAAAGCTCGGCGGTGGAGGAATCGTGGTGTGGTCCTGTTTCTTATGGTTCGGGCTTGCTCCCCTAGTGTTAGTACATTGAGCCCTGAACGCCGAAGGGCATCAAGTAATCTTGGACAATTCGGCTCTTTCCACACTTTGGGAACAGTTCGGTAATGGCCCGTTGGTGATTCAACACGATAATGCTGCCATTCATAAAGCACAGAGTGGTTTGAGAAAATGAGTGTGCTAGAATTCGAGTGGCCAGCCGAACGCCCCGATCTCAATCCAGTTGAACATATCTGGAAAGAGTTGGAACGCCGGTTGAGGATCAGACCACTACGTTCCCAAACCACCTCTGAATTCTTCACCATGTTACAAGTGGAATGGCGGGCAATACCTGCCGCCGTCTATCAGCACTTCGTGGGAAATCTTCCTAGAAGGGACGAAGCTGTGATTCGGGCGCGTTGCGGTTCTACATCATACTGACTCCATCCCAGCGCCAAATGTATATGAACCGAGGGTATCCGGTGATTAATGGCAAGGTAGTGTATGAAGCTAGTAAATTGATACATTGATTTTATACCGTAATCTGACTCCTTGCCGATTCTTATTATACGTAGAGTCATGTGTTGTGCTTGTTTCATTATACATGGAGAAAGAAAATTATAGTAAATCTTTAACACTTGATCTATATGTTTGTTAATGTACTTCTTCTTTTCGTTAGATGCCGTATACAAAAAACTGTTTACGTTCGATGATAGCTCTGATGACGATTGGGAGCCAGTGTACGCAAGAGGACGAGGACGAGGGCGAGGTGCAGGAAAACGCAAGGTAATATACTTCATTTTAGCACTAAAGTCTCTTTCGGAATTGCTTAGTTGGTAGCAAGAAAATTGCTCTTACGTTCAGTCATGGTTTTCCAAATGACTATTCGTTTAACTGAAGAAAGGGTATAACTAAAAGAAAAAGCAATATATTTACCCACATACCCATACTCACACAATTGAAGCATACTGCTGTCTAAGTTAGCTCCATTGTCTATAGTAATTTCGCATGACGTCTCCTATGTCCAAACACAAACTCTACGTGCGAAACGTAGACAGCAACATGTTGATTGTAATGAAGTATGTGCTGTCATGATACAATTAAGTAGTAGTTCATTTGCCGGTAAACCTTGGACTTGATGAATCGTCATGTGGAAATATCTGTTACATTAAACTTCAATAGACTTCCTTCAGTTCAATAATTGATGTCTGAGTGTGAAATTACGTGGAATTTCTGCAGTGTTAGAAGCGTATTTTGCTGTGAAGTCCTACAAACGTTACATTGAAATCTGTCATCAGAGGTTCCCCCATGTTCGTGCATCAGGAAATGCAACAGTCATGCTCACCAGATTTCACTCCAATGGAATTTATTTCTGTTGGGCTACCTAAACAACAAAGTGTGTAACAAGAATTCAAGGACTCTTCAAAATCTGCGGCAGAACATCACAGCAACCGTGCGAAAATCCCAGTCAAGACTTGATTTCGAGGTGTCCGAGAGGCTAAGGCGCTCGCTTTGAGTGCGCGTGGTTACGGGTTCAATTTTTGTTAGGGTCATTCGCAGAGTGGTTCGCAGCCCGCTTTACCGAAAACTGTAGGTCCCGTCCTTAAAAACTCAGTAGCTCGTTTAGGACCTTAATATTCACTCAACTCAGTCAACACTTTTTCACAAAATGGCTAGAAACACGTGTCGTGTGAATTTGTGCCTTAGGCCTAAACAAAATGATGGACATTTCCAGCATCTTTTGTGAAAATACATTGTACTTTGTAGTTTTATTTTTTACTGTTTTTAGCTATAGGATTTATTACTGGTTTGATGTACACTAACAAACAAAGGCAACATTAAACCGTGATCTTTTCAGATTAGAGTTCGGAAACTTTTGAATCACACTGTATATGTATGTTTAAAATTTACTCGATAGTAGTAGTAGTAAGCTTTTCAACATAAGTGACCTAATGGAATGTTCAATTCTGTTAGGTAAGGCTAGTAATTTTTGTACGCTAAGAATAAAATGTAAGTTATACATTATTTTTATGGATGATGATAATAGCACATTTCTTTTATTCTATATCACTCCAATTTTTAGTTTGTTGTGAAAAAAATGAACTCTGCTGTAGTATTAAGAATGATTAATTCATAGAAATTAAATTATTAATTTAACTTACTTCAGCTTTAGCTTAAGGTGACATTTACACCTCTGGTTAGTAGCTGTTCACAATTAAATTCTGATTATTATTTTCTTTTAGAAATAGTTCCCTTTCTGGATATTTTTCTAAGCTCATATTTTGTATGTCTTCCCTGGTGGTTGTCCGAAGAGTGCCCAGACAAAGCAAGAATTTCGCAAGATCTTTGCGCATCAATTGTAAGCATTAGGAAACGTGATACTTGGTGGAATATAAATTTTTGAGATTTTAATTCCTAGTCGTAATATCCAAAACCTTAATATAAGCAATATTACTCACACTACTAACCTTGAAAGGGTTACAGCTCTTACAATTTGAAATGACAAAC
>JAGDQP010023573.1:15389-28993 GCA_022664845.1 Lepisma saccharinum | reverse complement strand
GTTACACCGTCTATTGTGGTCTGGTGGTTGGTGTGCTGCACGGCCAAGTAAAACTGAGAAGGTTGAGCGACAATTCAGATCCTTCTCGGGCCGCGGTAGCTCAGTGGTAGAGCGCTCACCTCTGGTAAGTGGGATCCTTGGTTCGATCCCGGCCCGTGCCCATGTGATGGGTTTTCTCGGAGTTCTCCCGGTGCCTCTCACGTTCTTTATTCTACCAATTGCCTCATCATCATTCATTCGGCCTGAGTCAAAGTTGCCTAAAGGTCTTAAAAGATATATTTTTAATCAGACCCTGCTCAGTGATACCATCCCGAATTGGGTTCTCCCTCATTTTCCTCAGTCTCTTCTATGAACGGCGGAATGCCGGAACCTACAATTACTTTGGGCTCCGAACTACGCTGCGGCATGAATCCAGTGCACATATCATGAAGTGACCCCCCCCCCCCCCCCAACACACACACAATAGGTCCACTCCAAGCCTCCTGATCGAACAGTAGTGACACACCGTTACCAACTGGAGTCTGTAAACAGCTTGACATTTACATATATTATTAACATTTTACTTCTAAAACCCGAAAAAAACCGCTTGGGGCCCAGGTTCCATTCCATATTTTTTCAAAAATATCCGGGTTTTTTCAAACCCTGTCAGAGGATAAGGACGTTTGTGTAAATGCTTTCTACGAGACTCAATAGAAACTAAATCTCTAAATAAACTATGGATGACATTTGGCTTTGGAGAAAGTTTTAGATATATTCCAATACACTCTCGTATTACTGAAAACATAGTTCCACGCAGTGTGTTAGCATGTCTACTCGCCATCCATTTACTGACAGGTTGTGACACAACGAGGTGAGTGGGAACAAAATCAGCTGTTCTCGAGGTTGCAACATTTCATGTGAAAATTTTACTGAGTGATTTTGGTAAAAAGCTAATCAAAGAAGACATGGAGATGAAAGCAGAAGAATACCTGTTTCGTACACTTGGATCTGATGTCTGTTTTATGGATGCACTATGGTGCTACCAATATCATCACAAGAGCATAAAATATTTTAAAGATCTAGCTGCGACTTCATTATCAGTCCGGCCCCAAATAAGAAGTTCCTTCAGTGCTAAAGTGGATGCATGTTGTAGTAAATAGGTCCATTAAATTTTGGATACACAGAAGTGGAGTTTTGATCCCAAAAGTGACATAAGATTGCACAGTATCTATGAATTTCCCTAGTTCTTGCAAGTGTCTAAAATGTTTTAGGGATAATGTCTGCCCATGTAGAAAACTAAAACGTTTACTGTGATTTTTGTAAAAGTCAACAACGAGATGTTAAAAATTGTACAAATTCTTACTAACTCATCGAAAAAGGAAGTAGGGGAAGAGCTACGCTAAATAATTATATCTTAAATGAATAGTTATATCCATGTGCGACTTCAGGACATTCATCGTATCAATACGTGCCTGCATTTTTTTTTTCAGTTATTTTCTTAAAAAGATCTATAACAAATTGCACATCAAATTAAAGATTATTAAATTCCTCATTTTTTTTTTCTTTATTTGTAAAATACCGAATTTTTTACCGTTTTTGAGAAAATTGCGTGGAATTCCAAATACGTTGTAAGGACTAAAAGTGTAGTTTGTAAGTTCATCTTTCAAATGAAAAAGAATCATCGAAATCGGTTAAGAAATGGCTGAGATACGAGCGCTTAAGAACATTTCCAATTCGCCATATTGAATCCAGTGTGGCGGCCAAATGACCATGAATCAGATCACTTGACCAAACTGTTTTGACTGCTATGTGTAGGTAATAACGCCCTCCATTCAAACTGAGAGCACATAAAAGTGCACATGGGACGAGAGCCAGCACTTTTAATAATTAGGATACCTGCCGTATGACGTCTTCCATTACGGGTATTCTAATTTCTTAGCTAAAGTAAACAATGTGAAAATCTCAGGTAGTTAATTTTATACACTTCGATAAATATTATCAGGGCCGCTTTCCAGGATTTTAATGTTGCTTTGTCACTATCTTTTAAAATACGAAAATACACACACTGTAGGTACTGAAGTCTGTTATTTGCAGTATATGTACGGTAGTTTAACTTACACGTTGACGCATGTGTGTCTACATCTTTAAGAAGTTTTCATATACAGTAGATGGTCGATTGAACGCGATTGTCGCACGTTCGTGTATATTCTTGATAACTGTGCTTGAGTGAATGATTTAGTTATTCCATTTAGCACCTCTACCAGTTATTAACTTTTATTTTTTATATTTTTCCACACTTGTTCCTGTACCTTGATATTGATGGAGTATTTTCCTCAATTTATGTTTATTCGTTTCCTTTCCACTTGATCATCTTTTTCATTTTCCTGTGAGTTTTTCCAAATAATTATTTGCTATGGTAACAAAATATCTAATAATAAAATACTAATTATTTTCGGTCACAACCAGTCGTCTAATATTAAAAAAAGTCAACCTTACGTGGTTATGATATATATTTTTTAATATGAAATTTGTTTTAAAATTAAAGGAACGAGAGGATATTCATACCTGGCTATTCTCCGCAAATTTCCTTTGTATGTCCGAATCTGCAAAACCTTGTGTGATGTATCTGATAACGGGTATGCAGAAAATCTAATCTTTTTAAGTTATAATTTTGTTTAAAAAAGAAATGCTTTTTTCCTGCATTATTAGCGTTTTTTTTCTTCAAAATTTTCTTTTTCTTTTAATAAAAAGCTTATTCTTAAGTTTGTTCTACAAGGTTTTCTCACAAGTACATATACCGCATGAATGCAGTATATTATTTATGACGGTACCCACTTTTAATCACTTAACATTCCAATAAGATGATAATAATAACAACAACAACATAAGAAAAAGTAGGTAACCTATATTAAAAGGCATGTGTTCTAGTTAGAACCCCAGATAATAATTTTTATTTTGAGTATTGCTTGATTTTATTACCATAAATGTTATATATGGGTTCCATTCCTGTTGTCGATAAATTATAAGCTATTGGACATTTTCAAATCATTTGTAATCCTTAACAAAGTATACATGTAAAAATGGAGAAAAGAAAAGTGTGTATGTTCAGTGTGCATGTCTTCTTCATATAGTTTCAAAGGTAAAATCTATATTAACGTGAAGGTTAGAATGTAACTAACCATGGAAATTTTTATTTTTCAGTGATTGACATGCTTGGTCTTGTAACATTATCTAGTATAATTATGATATCTCAGCCGTAAGTTACTCTGGCAGAAAACAAAATGACAGACAAACCAAAGAGAAACTTTCTGAAAAGCAGTTTGGAAAATGCTTCCTTCAATATTGTTTGCCAGGTGAGTAATTTTAGTTTACAATAGTCTGTATTTATATTCGCAATTAAGCATTAAGCGCAAAGCAAGGATTACCTTACGTAATTTTAACCACCATAATGCCACTGCAAATAAGATTATGTCCCGAAATAGTGCATTATAATCTGTGTAATCATGTTCGTGTTTGTAGTAACTACTTTACTTATTGTTCATGGCATTCATATATTTTATCATTTATGTAAACCATAAAATAAGGTAGAAAAGAATCACTTACGTGTACAGAACATTGCAGTAGATGCAGACTTCGCACAAATAAAGTGGGTAGCTTTCGCCGATAAGGCGTGATCACGAAAAAAAAAAAAAAAAGAACAGAAAGAAGTTAGACGGGATGTGCAGCGGCAAGGTTGCTGAAATATAAATAATATATGTGTGAATGTAATCATCTTTTAGTTTCTTAGGCATCTAATATTTGTGTTGTTCTGTTTGTGTTTTTCAGATAGCGTTTCGAGTATTGACATTCCTTTTAAATGCATTTGTGTTACGATATGTAACAAAAGATGTTCTTGGTGTTATGAACGTTCGGCTTCTACTCTTGGAGTCAACTATTTTATTTTTAAGTAGAGAGGCTTTTCGTAGAGCGTGTTTAAGCAAGACAACAGAACATTATTGGCCACAAATCATAAATCTCCTGTGGTTGACGTAAGTAAACAGAACTGTGTTTATTATCGTCTAGTTAATATTCGTGTTATCTTGGGTTGTAGAACGTAATTAATTTTCAGTGTTATTTCTAAGTCCTATTTTGAAAATAATAAATGCTTTTATTATGTATATTATTAAACATAGCCATACAAAGAAAACCATGTATCCATGCGTCGTAAAAAGAATAGCAGAATTTGTATGCTGTACCGAAAGACCGTGCCGATATTTCACAAGAAATGACTATTGATGTTTGTCCAGTTGCTGTCGGCCGTGCTCATCCAACTTTGCAATGTAAGCTCAACCATATGGCGTGAGGAGCAAGGTTGTTAACTTTTTTTTTTTCACTTCGAGTCCTCTTTTCAAACAGAAGTCACTTTTTGGCATTATTTATAACGTTTTTCCAAATTTTTACGCTTTGTCGTCGAGTATGTCATACTTATAGGATATACAAGTCCTATAAGGATACAGTTGAGAAACTGTTCAACTGACAAGCAACCTTTCATTAACTGAAGAGATTAATGCTTTTAGTTTTGAAAAGTATGTAAATAGTGAAGTTACAGCAATATATATTTCAAATAAGAAACGTTAGGAGAGAGACGACCTGTTAAAGTTCTCCTTTTTATGTTTAAGTTTTTATCAGATTGTTGTGGTTGGCTTCTCAATTTGCGGATCTGGTTCAGTTCTTTTTCTATTTAAGATGGTAGTTTACTACAACCCGTTTCCTTACTATGTGTAAGATAAATATGTTCAGCCATTAACGCTTTGTTTCGTATTACATGCATGTTATGCCTCTTTTTTGATTTGTTATTTGAACTTGCTGACAATTGTCACTTGTGAAGTAATCACTTTGTAATCTATCTTGAAGATAATCAGTACTGAGCACTCTAAAGTTGTTAGAATAATGTAAATATAGCGAGCAAGTCACTTTGTGAGATTTTGAATTCAATACATGTGGGATACTGGCCAATTAGAAGGAATATAAACAATATTACTATTCAGGAGCAAATGGGTAAACGTATGTAACAAGTAATTTACATGTTACAATATAATTGTTTTATAGCTTGGTTTTTATCCATATCGTTTATTTTAAATACAGTAATAAAATTGGCCGTTGTAAATTGAATTTGAAACTGAAAGAAATAAAAGAAAAGAGTACTCTGGTTGACAATTTACTAAACCAAAGGACTAACCACTTTCCCACAAACTATTTAAAACTTAAGCATCATTAATAAAAGTACTTAAAGACACGAAATTAAAGTAATAACACGTTGTATATCTGATTACAGTCCTTAATTTGAGAAGAATAATTTTGTTATAAATTTCATCACCTTTTTAAAAATCTAAATGTTTATTGTGTTTCTTTTCGTGGGCTAGTGAAAGATTGTCTGTGCGATAAAACGAGGGGATGTATGACTGTCTTTCTATACTTATCCAGACAGTACTTACATACAAGTACATTAAGTTTTTTTATATAGCACTGAAATCTCATATTCACCCAAATTAAACTTATCTAACTCTGTTAAAACTAAGTTTCGTTTTATCACATTTCTAATTTTGTTGGATGTCCTTCTCGAAAAAGATTTTTTTTTTCTACTAAGCTTGTTGTAATTTTGTTTTGCTTTTAAATCTTTGTTGGTATCAATATGTTTTTTCTTTACAGGATTCCAACATGTGTCTTGTGCTCCATAATATTTGGCTTTGTGTGGCTGCAAATTTTAGATCAGCCAGATCCTTCCGTTACAAATCATTATACGCTTGGAGTGTGGGCGATTAATATAAGTTGTTTAGTGGAAATGCTCTCTGAACCATTGTATTTAGTCGCACAAGCATTTTTATTTGTTAGATTAAAGGTGAGCATTCAGTAGTTTTTCTTTAGTTGATATTTTGTATTTCTACATTGAATTTGCAAGAAACTACATACACATCAAAATACGTGATAAGAGGAAGAAATCTTACGTTGAAGGTCTATTTGAATGAGTTACAGACTTCACATGTAGAAACACGTATCCGTTTAATAACAATCAAACCATACAACAGTATAACGTGGCCATAATGACTTCATCACTGGAAACAGTGGCAGTACATGGCGCTCAGCTATCAAGTTTTTTTGGTAAGGAAGTAGAGTGGTAGAATATTCATCTGCTTGAGTTGGGAAAAGTTCATATACATTTTATCTTAGTTACGATCAGATCAAGCGTTTACTATCTTTATTGGAGTGCATACTCAAAGAACATTAGTATCTTAAATGAGTGAATATATGTCGTTCATATTTTAGAAGATGAAGCTTTTTTGATTTATTATTATAAGGATCTAGCTCAGGAACGATATGTTCGGAATTGTAGTAAAGAGACTCTCAAGTGTATCACATCAGAAATGATGCAGATAACTGGCGCGAGAGGACCTAACATCCTCGGTGATCATTGCTAGATAGTATCTGATCTTATGTGATACCAAATTTCTTAAATCAGAGGAGATTTAATATATTCTAAAAATGCTTGCAGTATCATAAAATAATACATTTTGTGTCAGTTTTTTATGTTTCTTCTTCCTATTAGTATTATTATTAAAATAAATATAACTTTGTTGAGTCTTCTAAGTAAAATTGAGTGGAAAAGTGTGAGGATGTGAATATGTTTGTATCCTCCTTTAGAAATAATTAAAATAGTTATAAAATACTCGCTTATTAAGGGCTATTTAACCATTGGATCAGCCGAGACTGTTGTGAAACAAAGATAAAACTTTTGACACAAACTTTTGTAGATGACCAAAAATACAAATGATGTTAGATGTTAGGTGATGTGCCCCTGCATTCATGTTAGTACGAAAATTGAACCGACATGAAGGGAGAAAATACGATCTAAATTTCACAGTGGCACTTTGTATTGCGGAATACAACTAAACAAGCCCAAAACTGAGAATAGTCTGATCCATTTTTTTTTTCAGTCCCAAGTATCAGACAAATCGATAAATCAGTTGTTCCTGAGTATGAGAAAAGTATTGTAAGCACATAATAATAATAATAAACTGGTTGAAAGACGTCATAATTATGAAAGAAGTATTTTCAGGACTTTTGCACTATCGCAATGTTCTTTGTTGATTAGGTCCCTTCCCGGGATATGATAGGTAGAGTCGAATAATGTACAGGTATAGCCCACAACTAGTTTAATTATAAATGTGTAGAAGTTTGGAAAAAAAAAGACCGTCCGGTACTGAATGTATATACAAAAGTACAGTTTGTCTATGTTGATCTCTTCTTTGGCGAAGCCCCATCACAAGTGACGGTCAGCACCACCACATATGGTTGGGTGCTTAAAAGGAAAGCTCTGCGAGGGCCAGGAGTTTGTTCCAAGTGCAAGCCACTTGAGAACGGAGGAGGGTCTAGGCTTAAGAGTAGGTGGACGGAAGGCCCCGCTGACAAGATCTGCGAGGGCCGGGAGTTTGTTCCAAGTGCAAGCCACTTGAGAACGGTAGGAGGAGAGGAATGACCACCCGGACGAGAGTGATAGCTCTTTCTTTGATGTGTGGCTTTTTATAGCCATGATTTGGGTGAGGTCCTCCAAGTTCCTCCTGCGATGCTAACTCCATCTACTGCGATGCCAGTGCCATCTTCGGTTATCGTCTTCTTGGTGTGTACTTTGTCACTTACTATTTGTTGACATGATAGTACATACTTGCTTACATTGCACATGTTTGTTTACATTGTATTCCCCTTTAATACACACGTTTTTATTATGTGTTTATATGTGAGTGTGTCCGGCACGTGCTCGTACGCGCGGATCGTTTCCCCCCCCTCTTGTTTTTGAAAAAAAAAAAAAAATAGCGGTATTATAAGGATGCTATTTTTTTCATTGTGAAATTAACTTAGTAACACTCACACTGTAGGCACTATATATATTTTTCTTTTGCCAATAATGTGGCAACATTTGCACTTACAAACACTTTAAATATAATAGCACTGGAGAATAGTAAACACTGCACTATAAATTCACTTAAAATTTGGGGGACAAATGGTACGATGTTCCACCGAAACAAGCAGATTCCATCACAATGAGTGATTTCATGTATCCTCAGGTCGGTGAAGGCCATCCGTCTATATTTGAAATTTATTAGTATTTGTACACAAGGTCACTTACGGTTGGATGTGAATTTACACTATTCACACTGGTGTTGTTGGTGAGAACGAGTGTTCAATGTTTTTTTTCGTTGGTATTGATTGCACTAGTGATGCGCATAGTCGTGTCTAGAGAATTGTGGATTACACTTCGTTCTAGGTAGTTCTTGTTGAGGTTGTTTTCACTAATGATGTACAGAGTCGTGTCAGGTGAGTCGTTGGTTTCTCTTTGTTCACTGTTTGGCTTTAGAGTTCGTTTGAGTTTACATAGCATACAGAGAAAGATGGTCGTTAATAGGATGGCAACGAGGGCAAGCGGGATTAGTGTCTTCAGTACAGTCAAGCTGAAAATAAAGTTCACTTAATTGGTGACTTTTCTTGTATGATAGTATGTAATGCACGTAATGATAATTGTGATTAGAAATAGGATGAGAACAATTATGGTTAAATAGATAGCTGACCAGGGTAAGAGTGCGTGCAAGTGTAGGTGTGAAAATTTGCTGGGTAATTCCTTATTTTCGTGTTTAATTAATGCATGTAGGGATTGAAGGAGTATTTGAAGATTAAGTGTAAAATTAAGATGTTCATTTTCAGGAAGTTGAACTTATTCCATTTCGATGTCAGCTGTTTGTCTAGTAGGCAGATTTAGATTATCGGTCATGATCCTATCGAACTCTTGATACTTATTTCGAAGTACTATTACTTATCGAAGTAATAGTTATTTCGAAGATTCTGATTTTTCGGTACTGTTATTTGGTTATGATTACATAAGATTTGGAGTTCTTTTCTGGTTGCTATATGAATTCCAGCTGTAGAATGCGTATAAAATTCTTGTAGTGAGGATAGTTGCGGTTTAATTTGACAGCTTTCTGAAGTATTCCTGAATTTATTAGGTTGTACAAACAATTAGTTATTTTTTTAGTTTTGACCTGTTGACGAAGTTTGCATAGCCTAAATAATCGATGTTTTTGACATGTCAAATCTATTTCGTAAATGGCTGTCTCCGTTTTTATAGCGTAATCCGGAGTTACTAGTTTCAAACTTGTTGTTTGGGATAAGAAGCCATTGTTAAAAATTGTATATAGTAAATGGTATTTATGACGTTTTACAATAGGCGATTGAATTATAATATCCAGATTTGCTAGTTCTGGGTCGAATGATAAGAAACTTTCGGAAGTTTGATAGAAGATACCCAGGTCTTCGTACAAAAGAGATCTATTAATTTTGGGTTATTTGATGTTATATCTTTAGCTAGGCTTGGTCTAATTAGTACGTCATTTATTGCGTTTTCTAATTGCTTTGAATAATATAGTCAATGTGTTGTTCCAATATTTAAAAGTTCAAAAGAGTTATCAAAAATCTTTCGTTAGTGGCCGTCGAACACATTAGCTGTAGGATCTCACTATGAACTTTTGTGATTAAATTTTCTACCGCAACCGTGATATTTTGTACCGTATGTGTTAACTGAAAGTTGCTCTCTTTGATTGAGTGAATTTGTGCATTTAAGTACTGGTTTTCTCGTAGCTACGACAATGCCGTTTTTAATTTGTTCGTTTCGTATAGGGTATAACCGCCCATAGCCAGGCCAGCTATTCCCGAGAGTATGCTAAATAACATTCTTATCCGGCGTCTTGTACATCCTATTTTGAAGTCACAGGGTATGATGTTTGATATCTTGGCAACAAATTGTCTTTCTCGCTGGTGTAAAATTTTGATAAGTTCTTCGTATCCTGCACAAGATTTATTTTGAAGATGGGCGGCGCTAAAGTCAATGTGGAGGCGATATGGGATGAATTCTATTTCTTCATATTTAAGAAGAGCCTCTGTCTTTCCTAATGACATTCCATATTGTGGAAAGATAAGTTCGCCTTCAGCTTGGTGTAGAAATGCTGTTGTACATATCACGATTATGATTGCTTATGTCCACATCTTCAGTGCTTTATCCTTTGACGGTAATGACCGTCCTATGAAGAAAGAAAAGAAAAATATGCAGATTTGTGCTATTTCATTCAGTTAAGAGTTCAATATTTTATACAGTACTAGAGAAATAAAGGTGCGATTCAGTCGGAAGTATTCGAAGAGAATACGAAATTTTTGTAGACATCAAGGTGTCGATCGATTCTTATAACATAAAAACGATCGAAAGAGGTTTTAAATTTATTCTAGATACTGTGGTGGACGATTTAGACTTATTCAGACAATTGTGTTCAGTAGTTGATACGTATATTGAAGTTTTATCCAATAAAGATGAGGTAACTTTACGTTTCGATAAGAGAACTGATGAAGACTGTGCCCTAAGTGTTGTTTTCATTATTTGGTAACTTCGGTAAGTAAGAGGAGTTTTGCTTATTTTCCTTTTTTTAAAATTTATTTTCTACATGCCTTACTACTTTTTCTTTTTTGTTATAAAACTCTTATTTTCCTACTTTGGTATTGATCGCCGGTTGACCCTGCTGGCAGTACCCATTCTTGCCACTGTGGGGGCTAGTGTCGCTATACTTGTGTGCTTTTTAGCATTGCCATCTAGAGTTGGAAGTTTGTATCATCAGCTGAGTGGATCAAATCCGCTCTGTTGTATGATGATGAGAATTGAATTTATTTTAAGGCTTTTATTTTGCAACTTTGGCTCAGCCCAATTTATGATGAATTATATGTTTCTCTCTCTCTCTCTCCTTTTGCAGACGGGAGATGCTGTGTTATTTCTTTCAATTTGGTTTCTCTAGGTTTTCTTCAGAGTAATATGGTTATATGCGGTCTACCGAAATTGACTGTATAGGTTGACGGCATTCTGGAGATAACCTCACTTGGTAAAGGTTCGGATTTAACTTAGCTAATATTTCCCACGGGCCAATATGCCTTTTTAACCAATGCTCTGGAATGTTACTTGCGTTTGGGAAAATATACGTGTACACTTGATCCGGGTGAGAAAGTTGTTTGAGAATGTCTCTTGTCGTAATATCGTTTTTGCCTCAAGTGTTCCTTGAAGACGTACTCCGCTGCTGTGCGTATTTTCGGTAGTTCTTTTCTTGGGACTTGATTGTTAGGGCTGACGCCCAGTCGACTGGTAGCCCATTAAAAGGTAATGAGAGCTTCGTTTCATGTTCGTTTCAATCGATGAGTTCATTGCGAACATAGTTTCTGAAACTTTGAGTGGCCAGCAATTTATGTAATCTTGGACCATGAATTTTAATCTTTGCTGCAAATTTGAGATCGAACATTTCAGCAAGCCCTGTTAAATTATGGCAGTACGCCGGTGCGTTTTGTAGCTCAAAATGGTATTTTTGGGCTAGCTGTTTCATGGCATTACTTGTATGAGCTGGATGTAAATCTAGAACTAAACGCTTAAAGGCGCCGAACCGGTGAATAGTTTCTGACTACAAAGTTGGTTACAGTCTCTGCTGAGTTCGTATCGACTACATTGGCTACGATATATCGTGTACCACATTCCGCTGCTAAATGTACAAATTTTCTGAAATTCCCTACTGGTACTGGTCCATACTTTTAAAAAATAAATTGCTCAGCAATGTTACCAATAGGATTATGTAACTACTGTCCTTAAGATAAAATAAATTTTATGGGCGGTAACAGAACTACTGTCCTTGTTTCTTGTTCGGAAAACTGTTTCAGCGTCTGACATTGGTTACAGATCTTGAGTCGATATCCAATATATCTTTTCATAAAATGAAAATAATATTTCTGTAAGGACAATCTGTACATCTTATTAAATCAATATGTCCACCAGAGGAATGGCTGTGCTCTGATATGGGCATCTCTGGTCTGCATAAAAGAAATAATTCGCCATATTGTGGATGTATCTGTTTGTTCCAAGTTTAAGCCACTTGAGAACGGACGAGGGTCTAGGCTTAAGAGTAGGTGGACGGAAGCCCCCGCTCACAAGCTCTGCGAAGGCCAGGAGTTAGTTCCAAGTGCAAGACACGTGTGAACGGTAGGAGGAGAGGAATGACCACCCGGACGAGAGTGATAGCTCTTGCTTTGATGTGTGGCTTTTTATAGCTAAGATTTGGGTGAGGTCCTCCAAGTTCCTCCTGCGACGCTAATTCCATCTACTGCGCTTCCAAGTGCCATTTTCGGTTGTTGTCTGTTTGGTGTTTACTATGTCAAATTTGTTGACATGATAGTACATACTTGCTTACATTGCACATGTTTGTTTACATTGTATTACATTTGTAGTACACACGTTTTTACTATGTGTTTATATGTGTGTGTGTCCGGCACGTGCTTGTACGCGCGGATAGTGTCACTATTCAATTGTGACAGATAAAAGCACAAAATAATGCTGTGAGGAGAGCAGGTTACCGAAAGTTATAAATGCAAATGTAGATTTGCAATAAGTGAAATAGAGATAATACATAAAAGTTGCTATTTGTTTTAACATGGTTTAAATATGCCAACCTGGTAGTCGTGTGGGTTGAGGCGCCAAGCCAATGACTCGAAGATCCCGGATGGGACATGAATGTTTGTGAATTTTAGAAACTTAACAGCTAATGGACGGGCCGAAGTCATTAGTTACTAAATGGCCCAAAAGTACAAAATTTACTATTTACGGTTTAAATATGTAATCTAAATCAAATGTTAAAGCCTATTTCTGGCCTCACAAGTAGTGCTTGCTTTGTGTAGCACAATATCTTTTTTCGTCTGAAGTAGCAAACACATGCTAGTTGAAATATCCGCAATACTTAAAATATATATAAAATGGTAAAACAGGTAAAGAAAAAGGATACTTACGTAGTAGATCCTTGCAACAGCTGTACAATAACATCACAAACTCAATAGAAAAGCAGTACGTTTCTAAAAAGCATTTTCAACTAGTAATAGAGAAAATGGACAGGTGCGGGACTGGTGTAAAGGAAACGCCATATTGTTATTGTCTGTCCATTTCCTCTCTTACCAGTTTAAAACGCTTTTGCGAAACGTACTGTTGTGTTTGTGATGTTATTGTACAGCTGTCCCAAGTATCTACTATATAAGTATCCTTTATTTCTACCTGTTTTACCATTATATACAGGGTGGTAAGATTACGGACCGACAAACTTCGGGAAGTGATAGTACAGTGAAAAATAAAGAAAAAAAAAACCGAGGGAACGGGGGGGGGGGGGAATTCCGAGGCGTTACGGAGCTACAGCCTGCGAAAGCGTGGGAAAATGAACTTCAAAGCGGATTATTGCGAAGACGAAAAATCGGAGAGTAGGCGGTTGAGAGTAAATTAGAGGAAGTCACACCCGGGCTATCCAAAAATGCATATTGAAAAATTCTACAAGCAGGGCGCAAGGGATTCCCCAAAGGAAGTAGGGGATTCCCAGAAAGTCTTCCAAGTAAAGATGGGTCGAAAGGACCACAAATGGGATGAGTTGCCAACAGGTAACAATAATTCATTACCGGCACATCGATATCTCAACGAGAATTAATGTTATGACCATTTTTATAAAATAATGCGTGGTTGCATATCAGACAGGGGGGATAATTAA
>JAGDQP010023573.1:0-13084 GCA_022664845.1 Lepisma saccharinum | reverse complement strand
CCCGGCTTTCCTTTGTACTAGTTATATATATATATATATATAATACAATCTAGTATAATGAGAAACTCAGGCTGAACAGCCGTATCTCGAATGCCTATGAGGCTTTAGAGTGCTGAGGTATCAGTCGATAATAGCTTAAATACCTTACAATTTTTTCCTCCTGCAACTCTCCTTGCTTGTTTTCGAAGCACAGAGAAGCAAAATCAATAGCAAATTTCTCTAGCATTAGTAGAAGCAATTATACTGTTACCTAGCGGATTTTATCAGAGTATATTGAATGAACACCTAACATAGAACACAATATCTTCACGTCTGCTGGGAATATTCATTTTAAAAACCAAACAAAAAAGTTTTTGAATAAATATTTGTAGATTTATTACAGTAACAGATTCTCTAGAGTCCTTTCTTGTTTCGTTCTTGTAAAGACTAATACTAGTATTTGAAAAGTTTCTAATCTGTTGTGTGAGAAGCT
This sequence comes from Lepisma saccharinum, assembly GCA_022664845.1. Taxonomy (NCBI): domain Eukaryota; kingdom Metazoa; phylum Arthropoda; class Insecta; order Zygentoma; family Lepismatidae; genus Lepisma; species Lepisma saccharinum. The sequence continues at coordinate 12,612 of JAGDQP010023573.1, read as the reverse complement.
GATAGTTGAGAATAGTAAAGCTTATTTCTAGTTGTTAACAGATAAATCAACATTACTTCAATTGAGGACTTTTTTTTTTTTTTTTTTGTAATTAACACATATTTTACACTTCATAAATAGTAATACTTTTTACTTACCGACGTAATGAACAGTCTTCAAGTTGAGTACAAGCACTATAGTGTAAAGCAAACTCCGACAGTTTCGACACTAGCCTCGTTTCATCTTCAAGAAGAAGGCACTTGGACTGATTTTAATTATGAAGTAGAAAGAAGAAGGAAATAAGTAATGAAGCAGAATAAACAGAGAATGCGCTCATGTGAAATTCGTTATTGCATGATGATCCGCTTTTCAGCATAGTTGCCGCCATATTTCTAACTGTTAATTTTAGTGCTCTGAAAAAATAGTAATTTGCAACACTGTAAGAATGTGTATGAAATATTAGAATGATAGGACTTTGTATGATTTGTGATCTATTGTTGATAAAGTAATATGTAAACGATGTGTGCAAAAAATTATTCGTTTAAAGTATTTAAAGGAAATGGGGATACATGTGATGTAGACTGTAGTGGGTATTCACCAATGCAAGAACTATTGTTACTAGTCCTCACACGCAAATTTCTGAACCTAGTTATCCTTGCCTTTTAACTCGTGTTTACAGTCTTCCCAGGCGACCTCTTTGGCCAGATAGTCTTCCAGATACCCACATATTCAGCTATGGTGACGAAAGTTGGATCTTACTCTCGAAGCTTGATTCATATTATGTTGGCTTCTATGGCTATCTAAATCTGTGCTAAGGGGGAAAGATAATGTTTCTTAGCAAACACAGGTGTTTCGTTATATTTTTGAATTGATCACAGTTTGCACTTAATCTTATTTTAGTTTTGTGTGATTATGAGAAAAATATTTTTTCTTATTTTAGTTCCGTGTGATCATGAGAAGAATCTTTCTTTCTTGAGCGTTCGAGAAGAGATCTTTTCTTCTCGAGCGTTTCGTAATGTTTCGACTTGTCCATAGTTTGCTCTACAACCTTCAATCACAAAACTATTTTTGTTTATGCGCGATAGTAGAAAATACAGTATAATCTATTCTGCCAATAATCCTCCTCTTTCTTCATCTCTCTTTCAACTCCGTAAGTTACAATTGAGACATACTTAGAGATTATTATTAGTTAAAAAAAACCCTTACCCTTCATAATTCAAACAAAATATGTTTATATGTTAGTTTTCTTATACTGTAATATTACAAAATGGTGATTTTTTCTCTTTCCAGGTTGTAATTGATACAATATATATTACTATTCGATCAATAATATTTACTTCGTTGGTAGTTTGGAAGCCTGAAAATGCAGTCATTGCGTTTTCTGTAGCTCAAGTTTTTTCAGCGCTGGTGGCAAGTTTGTGTTATTATCTGTACTTTTATTACTATATCTCCAAACGAAACAAGGAGCAAGGGCTGCTGAAAAAGGATCAACCAACATCACCAAATAGTCCTGTATACGATGATTTTCCTTTCCGTTCACTACTGGATTTTCTTCCTAGGAAGTTAAATGATAGAGTAAGTGATTTTTTTTTTTTTTTTTTATGTTCACATTACATTCAGTTTTCCTTAACAATTTGCTAAATTACACACAATCGTCACGGAAGCCCTGGGTAGTCAGGGAGATCCCAGTGTCCTTGTAAAGATTCTCCAAAATGAATAAAACGAGACATTCGAGAAAAATTGCGAACTCGTGCACTGCATACAACAAAAATAATTTTAACTTGGAGGTAGATCGTCGTCATTGCGTCAGATGTGGTTTCCAATCGTGAAGTGAAGCTCTCTTTTTTCTGTAAATTTGCTATTACTGCAAGATTAAAATTGATAATAATAAAAAAAGTTTGTGTATGAAACGACCACTCGTACAGTTTCATAGTAACGAAAGTTGACTGCATACATAATGCTAAAGTTTGTGACTAATCCGCGTGTAAAATTGGTGTTTTATTGATGATATTTTGTTTTTCTTTTATATTATTTGAATGTGTGCAAGCTGACAGATTTCATTGTACTACTTTAACGTGAGCGTTAGACGATGAACATAGTTTGTTTAATTCATAACAACAATCGTAATAAAAAATTTATCGAAGTTTACCATTTCATGATTCTTCATTTACTTTTTTTCTTAACTATATTAATCCCTTAAGTTGTACATTTATTCCCTAAATACAACTTGCTTCAGCCTGAGCGTTATTCTCCAGATGAAGCTGATAAAGTCGTTTATAAAAAAAATCGTACCTTGGGAAATATTATTCTTGTTGCCCTCTTTGTAACTACTAATTCCTTCGCTAAACACTTTTCGTCATCCTCCGGAAGTCTTCTTCAGACGAACGGCGATGTATTGTGTTGAAATGTGGGTTTTGTATTAGTGTGTGTGTATCTGAAAATACAAATAATATTTGACAGAGTACAGCTATATTAAAAGATAGAAGAAGTTGTGTAAGATGTTTAAATTCTACATCGCCATGTTTTGGAACTTTAACTTCAACTGTTTTATAATTATAACTTCAACTGAACGTATATGGAATATTACCGAAAATTGTAAACAAGTTAAACATGTGCATGGGTATTACTAGATTTTTTAGTGTATATTTTCGTCGAAATTGACGTGAACTGTGGAATAAAGGGAGCCCAAACTGTATGTAGAGTTCTCCGATCTTTATTTAATTCTGATTGTTTAAAATTATGGAACAAGCTTCCATGGTAGTCCGTTCGATATTCGAAATTATTTGTGTAATTGTGAATTACTCGTTCAGATGGTCTTATGGTAATGTGAGCCAAAATTGGGGACAGAGGACTTCCGATAACCAAACCTCCGTTTTGGATGTAGTTCAGTGTATTGTGTAAAATGCAAAGTGTACAAATAATTGTCTACTCCTCTGCTCTTCCTTCTCCTCCTCCTTAATAATAATAATATTGGTATTTTGTAGGCATCCATCAGCTTGCCTCTTGCTGCTTTGACATGGAGCTTCTTCAAGCAAGGAATTCTGAAACAAATCCTAACTGAGGGCGAACGGTACGTAATGACAGTTTTTAGTGTCTTGAACTTCGCTGAACAAGGAGTTTACGATATTGTAAACAACTTAGGATCTATGGCTGCACGCTTCATATTCCGTCCCATAGAAGAAAGTGGATACTTTTATTTTTCACAAATGGTGAAGAGAGAAGCCACTATGCAGGAACAAAACCAGGTGATTATGTATTTCTACTGTTAATTTTTCTTATCGTGTTTATTAGATAAATAGGAACACCTGGGTTATAAAGAAATTTCGGACTAGTAGTATTAGTTCTGCTTGAAGGTACAAGCAATATTTTGTGAGGCCAGTTTAATATTTTTGCTTTTAAGTAAGATGTATATTTAGAAAATCCAAACAGATATTCTAGTCGTAATAAAAGAAAAGTGTAAATTATATAAGGCTTGGTGTTTATCTTCAGACGTTACAACATCTCAAAGCTTCATACCGTTAAATCAACACTTTACTTTGTCCGTGAAAACAAAAAGTGTCCATCCTACTATTTCGGCTGGGGTAACTGAGGGCCTGAATAGCCACTTTCTCTAAATCATAGATACTTTATTAAACTCAACAGCATAACAATTTGTTCACATTCTGTGCATCTGGCAACACTGTTTACATAAGTTTACCACATACTAAGTTATTGTTTTCTTTACACAATTTTTGTTTTTATTTCTTTTACATTAAATTTTTGAAAAAGAAACGTTAAATGTGTTACAAGTGTGTTATATTTTTCCAACACAGAAGAATTGGAGATTTAGCCTCTTCACGCATCGTGTTGTTTCATAGGTTATCTTGGCAGAATTGGCTAACTCACATTCCCCCCCATCATATTATCGATTTCAGGTATTTTTTAAATGGTTTTAGCGCAGGTTTCTCGATTTAACTTTTATCGTATTTATTTCCTTTCACCGTCCAGGGAGGAAGTTCTTAATCGAGGTGTTAGAATAGGTTAGTATATTGTTGTGCACAAAGATAAACGGAAGTCGACAGTGTAAATGTAGGTTAACTCGACAGATGTTACATACGTGATTACAGGAATTGCAATTTTTGTTACAGTCAGAACTGTTTCCATTTTCGTAGACAGTTACAGCGGCATTAGTCGGGAATGTGTTTGACACTACTTATTGGAGAGAAAAAAATGCTATTCATCAATACCGTTAAAAGTGCTAATAGAAATTTACAAAATAAATACATGAAAAGAGCACAATAACTCAAAGTATTTTCGCGTTTCTACACGAATGCTTCATTAGTCGTCGGTAATTCATAGGTGAAGGTATAGGATAAAGAACGGAATGTATAAATTAGTTTGTATAGGGCGTCTAAAGTGAAAATCCTTGCAGATGGTAGAAATGGCGGCTGCCAACATCTGAAGAAAAATGAAATATCGAAAGCTGCTCAATAAAATACGTCTTTCACAAAATAAAACTGTAGAACTAGTTTAAGATATGTTCCTGTTGCGGAGTAAGAACGGAAAACATGGTTGTAATATATAAACATATTAGTAGTCATCGATAACTCCACCCAAGATACTGGAAAAAAGTTCCACCTAGTAAAACAATTATTATGTTCCTAGATTTTTTAAAAAAAAACTTTGATAAACTTTATTTTATATGGGCCAGTCTAGTAACTTCGGCCCGTCACGATTCGATCCTTTACAGACAGTTAAAATCCGCAAACACCCATGCCCCTGCTGGGACCTTTGAGACAACTTAAACCGCACGGCTGCCCGGTCGACTTTTTGTTCTAGAGACACGGGTAGTGGAGTATATGAAACTACCTGCCAATGTGGAGATAAGTATGACGGGCGCGACAAAATGAAACTAAACCAATGTCAATGAACATATTAGAGATGTAAATCATGGAACACCCGTTTCCGGTCTTTCCCAAGATTTGAAAGCTTCTTCCCGCATCACAACAGATGAAGTAATATGGGAAAGATCCCACTAAAGAAAAACTAGTACACGAAATTATTTATATAAACAAAAAATCAACCATCATTGAATCAGGTCCAGGAATTATCGAATAAGATTTGGTTGCTTTTATTTAAATAATACATACCTACAACCTTTCTTACATTTTCATTTATATTAATTTAATTACATATAATTTATGGATTTTTTTTACAGATTTTATTGCATTTTAACTGCCTTTTATAATTTCATACCTCCAACACCAATACAATCCGATGTTTTCCGTTCTCTTTCCGCAGTAGTAACGTATTTTCTACCGTTTTATTTTATGACAGATGTATTCTATTGGGCAGCCGACATTTCTACCTGCAATGATTTCACTTTAGACACGGCTATACTTTATACAACTCATTTATCTATTCCTTCACCTATGAATTACCGACTGATGAAGTGTTCATGTAAAAACGCGAGAATATTTTTGTATACTATGTTTTTATTATGTACTATATTTTGTCCAGCGGGGAACGTCTGGTTGCCTAAAGGTAAACGAGTTTTTTTTTCCTCGTTACGGAGTCAGACGTATTTTTTATGAATCTTACGGTGATTTTACATTGTTATAGATAACTAAGCGACTGGCATGTACAAGCGATTTTGTATTTGTCATAGCAGCTGTATTTATGGGTCATAAATATTGGCATTTCCGAAGTCTTACTTGATATATTACGATATCAAACTGATTGTTTAGATTTTAAATTCTTTTTCTGTTTATAGTCCAGGACAACAAAAGGGACCACGCTCTGAATAATCAGAAATCTTACGAAGAACAATCAACATTAAAGATTGAAAGTTCTTACAGATAGTTATCAAGAATACGTGTGAAAGGTTCTTAATTATTTAAAACGCAGTGGACCACCGGGTCTTGTGGGGTTTTACGGTGGCTCATTTCTTTGCCTCCGTCTGTACACGATGATATTTCGTAGTGTAATTTCGTAATTCATTGTTTCTTGCCTGAAATTAATTAAAAACGGAATGTAGTATTTAAAATACATATTATTTTTCACGTGGATTTAAATGAAAAAGTTAATTAGAAGACATCTGGCAACCCGTCCTCTCCCATTTCTCTTTATATGAGTGCTTTTAAATGTTTTGAAGTAGCCAAGGAACAAATTACATACATTAAGGGTACTGTTCAACTAGTATCAGAGAGTAGCATTTAAAATTCAGTTTGAAGGTAGGCTTGTTTTTTACTACGAAGCGCCTGTAGGCTTGTTTTTTACTACGAAGCGCCTAATTTCTGTCCTTGAGGAAGTACATTTGTTCTTCGAAAGTGTGAAAAGTATTAAGAAGCTTTCATAGGGGTGGTAATTTGTCTGGTAGAAACTTTGTTTCTAGTGACCTCACTTACTTCAGTATTATTTGAATTAATTACTTAATGTTATGTATTGGTGTAAATTTTTACATATAGTAATGCTGAATGATTTAAAGCTTTCGATTTGCTCCATACGCGATGAGGTTACAAATATAATTAATCCAGGCAACCTTACAGTGGCATGCGGTCATCCACTCTCAAAATGTCTGTAATAATCGAGGTAAGAGACTTAATTTTACTTATGTGTTAGCAGTAGGCTGTTTCGAATCATTCATAGTTCGATTTCAGACCACACGTAAAAGACAATGACAAATAAAGAAGGAAGGAAGGAATACGTACAGAAGACGAAGTGTATTGGTATACGTAAGTGCAAAATTATAAACCGTGTAGCCAGATGCACATAATGGGAAAGTGGCTGTTGTATTTTTGATAAGTTGCTATGTTGTGTTAAGTTTGGGTGATTTTTGGTTATTGAACACGTAAACGCGTAAATTTAATATACAGTTTGGGTGATTTTTGGTTATTTAACACGTAAACGTGTAAATTAAATATACTGCCCTCTTGCGCATAATGGAATCATGTAAGAATTAGTAGTAAAAAAAAATGTGCTTTGTACGTAAAATGACTTGTGAGGACATGATAAAGTTATTTTATTATTATAAAATTATTTCATTCTGTTGTAACGGTCTCATTTGACGATGAAACATCACCATTAGAGGTAGTGTATCTCGAAAATGAGCCATTGGAGTCTTACTTCTAGTTAATTTTAAGTGTTGATTACCACAAAACTAACCTTAAGTGATGGTTGTGGAGAGTGACTTCGTTGTACTATCTATGTGTTGCCATTTATTTTACATGAAATAACAAGATAATATTTGGATTTATAAGTCTGCATTGATCTACAAAGTCAGGATAGATCGAACCATCGGTGTTGGGAATAGTCGTGATTTTATGTGAGAATCTTTGTATTTTATGTAAAGTTGTTATTGTGACGACTTTAGAAATAGTATTCTGTTCTTATTGTGTGTTACTTATTTTCAAGCGTGTGATGCCTTACCAGAGTTTTGGAACATAATTTAGTGCTTTTTTCTGACCTTTCTTCCTGTACGAATCTTCAATATTAAATTGTAGTACTCACAAACTTGAAAATTAAATTTCACATGATAAAAGTGAAATAATCGTTGATATATCAAAAGTTCTATAATAGAAATTATTTCACTTCCTTCTTTTTGCAAGAAAGAGATGGCTGAGGCTTCCCAAGTGCTGTATTACCTTTTGCGTGGCATAACTGTGCTAGGACTAAGCATTCTTATGTTTGGCTTCTCATACTCGCATCTGTTGCTGTACTTGTATGGTGGACCTTCGCTAGTTGCTGGGCCAGGACCTACTTTGCTTCGTACCCATTGTTTTTGTGTATTGCTTCTGGCTGTCAATGGGATAACTGAATGCTATGCTTTCGCAGCAATGAGTCGACAAGAATTGGACAGGTAAGTACATTCTCGTGGATGTGAGTTTTACTCGTATATCACTTCTCGAATTAAACTGTCAGGACTGGCGTAAGCCATAGTGTTGTTACCGCCCATACAATTAATTTTATCTTACCGGATTTAACTAGTGACTAAAGTATCTTGTTCACAAAATAACATGAAAAGAGGCTTTTCCACGATTCCCTATATCTTCCCTAACACACTCGAGAAATCTAAAATGTATACAATTTTGAAAGTCAATATATATGGTGGTAAGATCTTGCTAGATTTACAGGAAAAAAACTGTTACGAAGGCTCAAATATGTTATAAGAGTATATGTAAAAATGTACTTTCCTTTTGTCTTAGAAATGAGAGATTAAGAATGTGATTGGGACTCAAACGTTGGTCTCCCAGTTGGCACTTGAGTGTTCGAACAACTAAACTACGGTACGGCTAACGTCCTTTGTGTATGAAACATTCTTCGCGCCGTAGCTGAACTAGCTAGTCCACTGGTGTCGATATCAGGGCACTCCACAATATGCAGAGGTTTTGTTGTGGAATTTTCCTTCAGTCCGTGCAGTGCCAAGGAATTACGACGATTTCAGTGCCAAGAGCAAGCGTGCAACTATTTATGAGAGTTTGGTCTCCATCATAAATCCATTATTTATTTTATCTTAATAATTTAGATATTTCATACAGCAATACTGTTTCATATTTTTCTTTTAATTGTTCAACGACATTTTGTTAGATCCTAATATTGAGTCAATTTTTGTTTTGACATACTTGTTGGTATGCTGTGTATCATATACTCGTAAATGCTCGAGGTCATGGGATTAACATAGAGATGGAAAAAGTTCTTTAACAAGCTATTTGGTAAATCTTAGTCTGTTCTCATTCATATTTAATACATGATGCCTTGTCCTTTGCATACAAGGCATAAGAAATGATCTGGATCATATCAGTAATGGAAATACGACGGCACAGAGAATAAAATGGCCGTTACATAAAATAAACGTATTCTTTGGAAAGACTCAAAATTTAAGTCCAAAAACAACGCTATTGTCCGAGCGAATAAAAGAAATAAAATTAACATTTCGTCTTTTCTGGTTCGAGATTTATAGAACATTAATTGAAGGGATTTGCAGTTTTTAGTGATATATTTGTCGACGAATTTTTAATGTAAAAGTCGATAACTCAATGTTACGGTATTTTAAAAGTAATTATTAGCGTATATTTTTTAAAAATAAATTTGGTTATCGTACAAGATATTTCAGAGATTTGTTTGTCCCTATTCTTTCTCTTTAACAAGGTGTCAGTGGTAATTGAAAGGAAGAAGTGCGTAGTAGTATGCTTAGGGTCACAGCTTTATGTGAAATTTCATTTTTTTTTCTTTTGCTTATTGATGTAATACTGTAATAAATAAAAACTGGTAATTTTAAACCTTGCCAAACTTTGTTTCAAGCATGCAAATTTCTGATTCTCTATAATTTAACACGTATGTATTTGTATAGGCGTTTTAACTCCTCGTCCTTGTGAAATCGAGGGTCCGCTCCAAGATTTTGAAAGATTTGGAGCGAAAGTGGTAATTGAACTCTCCTCCAATTTCATGTAAGATCCATTTGATTTCGTACCTGTATAACTAACCTACATTCAAGGTTAAAACTAACATAAAAAACTCATGTAACTGGAGTAGAAGTACTCTCCCTGATTTTATAACTAGTAACCCAAACTATTTCTAACTCTGTTAAGAAATGCTGAAATATTCAGAATACGAAAAGCAAAATATGTTTATGTGATGCGTTCTTACGTTTGAAATTAAATTTTAAAATTTACATGTAACATTTCTGTTCCAGCCCTTACTGTATCTTTATTATTTCAGTTACAATTATGTAATGGTGGTTCTCTCAGTTACGTTTTTGGCTGTGTCATGGGGTCTGACGAGGTTACTTGGTGGCGTAGGATTTATTTTAGCCAACTGCTGCAACATGTTGGCGAGGATAATTCACAGGTACTACTGTTTTTACTGTTCGGATTGTTTATGAGTTAAATAAAAACATTGTATTACGCATGGATGATGGTAACCGCTATGTAGCGAAAAGCTTCGCAGATTTGACTACAGCATGCCTGAGGGCAGATACTTTGGTAAGTTTGATTTATTTCTGATTAGTTCACAAAACAAAAACATGTCTTTTAAATATGCAACATTAAAAGCATATATTAAATTGTGCAACATTAAAAAAAGAAGCACTGCAAGAGAATGTTCTGGTAACGATCAGAATTATTTGTACAGAAATGTATCGTGTAAAGAAATGATGCAGTGAAATGGCTCTAGAGAAGTCTAAGTGACTTCCATGATTGTTGCTAGATAGTATCTGATCTTACACGAAAATGTTTTATTACTGCTATATTGGAAAAGTAAAATGTAGTGCTGAGAACGATGTCAGTAGCTCAAAAAAGGATGATCTGTTTTGGTCCAGGCGTGTGACAGAATCGAGTTACTTTTCCATAATAGCAAAGAAGTTTCCATATGTGTATCTATTAGTCTATTCATGGCCGGAAGATCGCTGTTCCAGCATGTATCAAGGTACAGAAGACCAATTCAACAAGTCGGCCGTGCGGTCTGTGGCGGTAGGCCAACAGCTCGAAGGTCCCGGGTGGGGCATGGGTGTGGATTTTAACTAGCTGTAAAGATCCGAATCGTGACAGGCCGAAATCCAAAGTTACTAGAGTGGCCCATGTAAAAATCAAATTTACCAATGTTTTTTTTAATATATATATATATATATATACCAATACAACAACCACCTCATATGCGCTTGTGTCAAAAATCTGTTTTCGAGGTACCGGAAGGAGTTAGGGGAATAACTCGAGTCCAGAAACTACTTACAATGGTAAATAAAATTTATATTTCTCACTAAATAATAAACGATGCTTAAAAAGTAAACTTATGTTGTTGGAAGTTATTTTTCATCAATAGGGTGGATAAGTTAAAATGTGACGTAATTGGGTTGACAGTGTTGCCATCTTATCTCCTCGCGGAATCAGTGTTGTAAACTATGAATAACATGCGAGATGAAATGTTCAGATTGTTTATTATCTAATTTCAACACTTATATTATCCACAGTTTGCAACACTGCATTCTCTGTTTCACATTTGATGTTTACCATCTCTAAAGGAATACTAAATATCCAAGAAACTGACGTAGTGCCATTAGAAAAATAAAATTATATCCAGTTGCCAACACTACCAGCCCTTACATTTTTTAAACTTTTAATATCTACGTTACTGATCGAAATTGACTTCCAACAATATAATATTGCTTTCATGCATCCTTTATGGTTTATTTACCACTGTGGGAAGTCGATTTGGGACTCGAAGGTGGACCCTGTATCTCAGAAATGAAGCTATTTTTAACAGAAAGCTCATATGAATTGTTTTTGTTCTTTTGGTCTGGGTGCATATATTACGGTGTACCCTGTATAAAATAAAGACGTAAGAAAGCAGCGAAATACTGATGAAAATCGTAAATAAATTATTTAAGGTAATTTCAGTGCTATGTACTTATCACAAGTCCTTAGTGGAGATGAAAAATCTTCATTCAAAGGAAAGTACTTAAGTGTGAAGCAGTACTTGTAGATAATAGAGCAGCATGTCTTTATGGCCTTACTATATTTCAGAAATGAAAATCCGAGACGCTTCCAATCTATGAAAACCTTGGATATGTTCAAAATGGTAAAAAGGAGTAAACATTAACTTCCTTGTGTTAAAAGTACGTCAATTTCGTGCCTAACACCCCGCACCTATGTAATCAGAGTGGGGGCTACTTCAAAAATTGCAAAAATATTCTCTGGTCGAAGGGGCAACGGAAACATACGGCCAGTGTTGCATAAAAGGAAGAAAAAAAGTACAAATCTTTAGACAATAATACAAAATCAAACCCTCCACCTCATATTTTTTTACTTGATCGAAATTTTTAAACATTTCTCATTGTTGCGTTTTCGCTTTTTTTAAACAAAGTATACTGTTTTTCTTGGCATTGTTATGGTTTCAATGTTTCAGCCGAAAATTACCAAGAAATTCAGTCAGTGGTTCAAATAACTCTGAAACAGTAGGCAAATTGAAACGAAGAGTAATACCAACAACAGTAACTACTAAGTAACAAAACGCTTTGCTCCTGGCCCAATAAAACTCAGGTTTCGTTTAATATAAAAGTAGTTGAATGCTGAACTTGAATCTATGTATTCTTTGTTTTTTTAAACTTCTTCCAACTCATTTGAATTTTATTTTAAGGCCTTTAGGTATCTTAAGCTCAGACCGGGATAGAGTGGGGCAAGGCCAATTTTTGTAGGTGCCATCCCAGCATTTGCGTGGTACGACTGAGGAGAAACCTCTTGTCAGGATGGTCGGCAGCTGGGATCAATCCCTGAACCTCCCGAATGCTAAGCCAACGCTCTACCACTGCTGCCGTACTCATGAAGAGAATATAATCGTGTAAAAAGAAAGGAAACAATAATTTTCCCTCCCTTTCTTCTTCGCTAACAACCGGGACATTTATTCGTCCCGAAAATTATTTTTGGGACACCGGAACGCAGATCTCGATTCCGGTACAGTCCCGGATTTTTCGGGACGAATAGCAATCCTACTTTTAGACGACATGAGATTGGACAATAATTTATTCTAGTAATAATAAGTAAAATAGAGAAAGGTTTGATGATATTAACTACAGTAAATACCTTTTGTGCGTACAGCATTGGGGTAAATCAAAAGATAGAGCGGGGCTTGTGGGGGAAGTCCTGTTATCCAGCTACAGTGGAA
>JAGDQP010023571.1:0-28994 GCA_022664845.1 Lepisma saccharinum | reverse complement strand
AAATTCATAGCGCACTAGAACTTACAAATTACTATGAAATACAATGGACAGTGATCTCGAAATCTTGTCGATTGATGAGTGCTCAGACTTCAATTAAATAATGACGTCATAATCTTTAAAAACGTAGCACTTGTCAATGGACACGATCTCGAGAACGCTGTCCATTGCATTCCATAGTAATTCGTAAGTTCTAGTAGGCTATGAATTTACATTTTTGATAATACTCTTAGTTTTTTGAAATATTTTGAAAAATGTAAAAAATGGCAGGGTTGGAGTGAGGAGCCCTCTTAACAGCATGTTTTACGCGAAATGGAATCACTGGGGCGGAAAGTAAAGATATTTCTCCAAGGGTAAAGGTAGTTGCATCTGGAAGTCGCAGTGCAGACTAGTCGACTTGTAACATTTGTCATTAATTGTTCTTTGTCCTAAGGAATACCCATTCCAAATTTCAGGTTTCTAACCTTTAACAATTTTCGCCCCCCTTACCGGGGATGTCAAATCAGAAATTAAGATAGCTATTGGTAATGAATTGAAACAAAGTATTTTCATGTCAAATATAAAATTTCTAACTCCAGTGGTTTCCGAGTTGCACTTCATCCACGTTTAACCCCTTTGGAAAAGGGGCAACCTTTCAATGCCGTAGTTAATCTCTCTAGGTTTTAAGGAATATTTTTTTTGAATTTCATTTATGGCCTTTGGGCATCTAAGGCTCAGGCGGTAGGAGAAGAAAGGATTCGGGAAGGTGTCGGCCACGACCTACAATGAAAGTAGCATCCCGGAATTTGCCTGGTGTGAGTGAGGAAAACTCTCGAAAATCCTCAGTCAGTATGGTCGTCCGCTGGAGTCGAACCCGTGACCTCCCGACTGCTACGCCAACGCTCTACCACTGAGCTACTGTGGCTCGGTTCTAAGGAATATATGTACCATAACTTTATTCTTATCCGTCAATGGACGTGCAATTGTATAGCGTTCAAACAATCTTTCAGTTATATCTTCAGCCCGTTTATTTACTTTGTTGTACAATTATGCATCTAACCTTCCAAAATTATATTTTATTAACAAAATTGTGGCTAGATACATAACAACTAAGAACGAGAACAGAGAAAGTACACAAGTTTAAATACTTCATCTACCGATGCTGTAAGAATAATGAAATCACAACAACTTGGGTGGGTATGCAATGTAGCTCGGATGGGGGGAAACGAAGATTAATTCCATCTTGGTTGGAAAACCGGAGGGAAAGATACCTGTGGGAAGACCGAAATGACGTTGGGAGGACAATATAAGAAGGGATCTTCGTGAAGTATTTGTAATGAAGATGAGGGAAGTTAGTCGACCAGCCTCTTACGAAGGTATTATCCCGGCATTCGCCTGGCGTGGCTGAGGACACATCTAGACAAAAATGTCAGATGGCCGGCCTCTGAAGTCGCATTCACGTACCTCCGCATTACCGCTCCGAAGTCCAGGAAGCTACCGCCTGGACCATGAAGCAGGGGTGTAATTACTATGTCGCAAAAGCTCGCAATGCGGCGAGCCCTTCACAATAGCCTCTCAATGGACCGAATCGAACTTCAGCCATGGGTATTCTCTTGCGGGGTGGGGATCTAATATGTAGTTACACCTCTGCCATGAAGCCTGGGTAAAAAGTCTTGCTAGCGTATTTCAAGGTAGAAACTAGAAAACTGTCTAACGAGATACAAGAGGTGGGGCGATAGAATGACAAGCATATAAGTTTTTATTAACAGAGCTTTTATTTAACTTGCCCAAGTCATCTGTAATCTTCTTCCCCTATGTGGATTACAAGGACAATAAATATAGCTTCACAATAATCAATATATTGTAACTGTAATGCAAATTTTAATATCAAGATTCTAAAATTAATACAAAACAACCAGCAACAAAATTTCTTGGATGGCAACACCTCAAGCGAGAGGCGAAGAGTAGTAACACATCTGTGCTTCTTTATTGTTTTGGCATGGTTCATCGGTCGTTCGGAAACTTGCCACGTTTATTCATATTCTGGTCGGCTTATAAAGACTATAAAGTTGTGGGTTCCCCTTTTGTGGTAGGCAACCCAAACAACAATACAGTCAGGTTGGTTGCGGTACTGCCAGGCGTTTTATCTTTAACAAGACCTTGTTCAAAATAACGTTCCGGCCTTCTTGAATTTAAAAATTCAAAATTCTTAATTGATTTCCATATTCTAATTAGGCACAGAGAAGTGTACAATGTCACAAGTCTATAGGACAACGGGAACTGGGTGAGAAACTTGGTTACAATGTTTGGAATAGGACAGACTAATCAAGGTAATAAAAGCGTGATAAATACAAGTAGGCAGTGTTAATTAAACACATTTTTAGTGTATAACAGTTTCTTAAGTTCTTTAAAAGATACAAAACTTAATTGAAACGTAATGAAGGCAGTAGCGCTCACTTTCAAAATTAATTTTACTCAAGAATCATATTATTTTTAGCACGTTCTAAGAAAACTGACTTTTCAAAAGAACACTTAAACTACATTAAAAATGCACTAGAAGAAAAAAATAAAATAAAATAAACTTTTTTAAAAATTAAACCACCATCAACAAAGCTCTAAAAACTCTTTAAAGAAAATTGAAAGGTTGTCTATCTATCTTTCTGTACGTATATTACTTATACAAATCTACATATATGCTTTGATTTGCACCAAATTTTGCATACGTGTTTCTTAGGTACTCGGCCAGGCTGTAGATGTATTCCGGTGTCTAGTACTGCGCCCCAGATGTCAGTGTTGCCGCCTTTTTCAAAATTAGTTTTTTCAGATTGCTTCAATATCGTTGGATATATCAGCACCATACTTGGCACAGACATTATTCGACACAATAGAAAAATATTGTGGGTATCCCCGTTCGCCAAGCATCCCAGTAATCAGTGTTGCCGACCTATTTTAAAATCAAATTTACACAATTGTCTTTACTTGCACAAATTTACAC
Source organism: Lepisma saccharinum (assembly GCA_022664845.1). NCBI lineage: Eukaryota > Metazoa > Arthropoda > Insecta > Zygentoma > Lepismatidae > Lepisma > Lepisma saccharinum. The sequence continues at coordinate 26,023 of JAGDQP010023571.1, read as the reverse complement.
GTGTCCATTAATATACACTAAATTTTGAATACATGTGCATTAGGTACTGGAATAGGACGTAGATGTACTACGGGCATCGCAGGCGCACAGTTACTAGTTTTGCCAAACAATTTTGAAATTTAATATTTCAAATTCCTCACATATTGTTGATCTCCGCAGCCAACATGGAATTTAACTGCTGAGACAGGCGATGGAGGTATTCTAGAGCTGCAGTTGCCAGTGTTTTCACCCAATGTCAAAAATTAAAAATTTCATTTTTTTTCTAAATTGTACGTATACACAAAATTTGGCATTTAGATATTGGGACAGGTCATAGAGATACTAGGTGTGCCGCGCTTTAATGTTGCCAACCAATTTTAATACTGGTCTCAGCTTTCAGTGTTGCCAATACATTTTAATCACCCTGCACTTACTAAAAATTCTGGCAGGCATATCAATCAGTAAAAAAGAATAAACCTACCAACCTATCTGTGCTTGATATTAGAAAAACAATGTTGAAAAATCAAATATTAAAACAGCAAATTTTAAACAAGACGACTTGTCATATATTCTATATCATCTCACTTGATATTTCAATAAGTATTAATTGCGTGTTGCATTTTATATACCTAAACCGGAAATATTCCGGGGAGGACCAAAACCAGTACTGCTGCCTTGCAGTTAGCAGAGGAATCTACAAAGGCTAGAGAAAGAAATCCTTGAACAAAAATACCATGGTGAAGAGAAGCAGCTTCACCATTACCACCTTGCGGCTGAAGATGAATAACATCGGCATGTTTGAGAGATGGACAGAGAACGACATCTTGAATGTCTACCTTTACTGCGAGGTCGTATATCTGACAACTCTACACCGCTAAAGCATGTCAAGAAATAGTAACAGATGGTTCATGGATTCTCCTGAGTAAAATACTCCGGAGGTAAACTAGTCCCCCATTCGGATTTCCGGGCGGGGACTGCTTCAGGGGGCTCCAAGAACAGGATTAAGAAAGACCTTAGAATAGGAACGTGGATCGTACGATCGTTATACAAAATGGGAGCTCTTCAGATGGCTGTACGCGAGACCAAAAAGTACGAGCAGGATATGTTAGCGATACAAGAAGTCCGAGGATTAAAATAGCATCCGACAGGGCACAAATAAAATTTATACTACGGATGAACAGTCTCACGAGTTTGGAACAAGATTCCTCACGAATAACGGTATCCTTCAGGAGGTGCAGAATATAGAGTTCGTAAACGAAAGACTATCATAAGTTACGATACGTACTCGATCGGGAAACACGGTTTTAATAAATGTCTATGCTCCGACCGAGGTGGCTAATGATAACGACAAAGATACATTTTGCGAGGAGTTAGAAAGATTGTTTGACTGATTACCGAATTATAATACGAAAATTGTGTTAGCTCATTTCAACGCAAAGGTAGGGAGGCAAGAAAAATATAGACCTCTACAGGCAAATACAACCTTCACGAAATCAGCAACAACAGTGGAGAAAGGTTGATAACTTTCGCGATCTCGAAAAACCTACTGGTAGAGAGCACGTACTTCCAGTACAAAGACATACACAAATACACATGGGTACCCCCGGATAGCAAAACGCTCAACCAGATCGATTGCGTGTTAATTGACAGAAGAAGACACACCAATATAAGGGATGTTAGGTCTTACAGAGGAGCGGAAGGTGACACAAACCATCAATTAGTGATCACAAAAGTCAAAGAAATGTTATGCGTCGCGAACAGAGAAAGCAAGGGATCAAAGCAACTGAAATTCGAAGTTAAACGATTAAATATTCCGACAAGAATAGGAAATTACCAACCCGAACTCTCAAATAGGTTTGAAATCTTAGCTGACTCGAGTAGTAATAAAGATGAAATTAATAGTGAAATTGATGTAAGTAAGATATGGTAGGCAATTCGTGATACAGTGAAGGGCTCAGCGAAGGAACCTGTAGGTGAGAAGAAACAGCAGAAATGCAAACCTTGCTTTGATGAAGAATATCTTAAACTTCATGAGGAACGAAAACAAGCAATGCAACGATGGCTAAGTAATAAAAGCGAAGCAAATACCAACCACTACAGTAGCGCGAAATGCAACGCCACACGCGGGTTCAGAAGCAAAAAGCGAGATTATCTGACGCAGAAGATTCAGGAGATAGAGGAAAACGGCAAAACAAATAACATTCGAGATCTGTACAAAGTAGTAAACTTGTTAAGGAAAGGATATCAGCCGAGATTATGGATGATTAGGAAGGAACGCGGAGATCCTCAGGCGGATCCGATTAAACTTATCGATGTGTGGAAAAATTATTTCGAAAAACTTCTCATTGTAGAAAACGTGAAGCAAACAGAGGAATTTGAAATCTATACCGCAGAACCGTGGAAACCCGAACCAAGCGAGATCGAGTTCAAAATGTCGATAAATAAATTGAAGAATTTTAAATCACTAGGAATAGACAATATTCCAGCCGAATTAATTAAAGCAGGAGGAACGGCACTAATCAAGGAACTACATAAATTGATCAGTGCTACATGGGGAAAGGAGGAGCTCCCAAAGTAATGGAAAATCTCAATAATAGTAACGATTTACAAAAAAAGGTGAGAAATCGGACTGTAATAATTACCGCGAAATAGCGTTACTCCCAACCTGTTACAGAGTGTTAAGTAATATTCTGTTAACACGCCTAAGTGTATACGTAGATGAAATATTTGGAGATCACCAATGTGGATTTAGAAGAAATAGATCCTCGTTGAACCAGATTTTTGCCTTGAGACAAATTTTGGAGAATAAATTAGAATACAATGGGACAGTTCACTAGCTATTCATTGATTTTAAGAAAGAATGCAATTCTATTAAAACTGATACGATTTGTAAATCCGAGAAAACTTGTTCAAATAGTGAAGACGTGTTTAGGCGATCTCATAAGCACCTCAGTCACTCCCTCCCTCACTCAGAGAATATCCTCGTCTGCAATCTCCTGATCAGCAGGACTTACCTTTAGCTAATGAAACTGTTAGTGCCATGGATATAGAAGGTTTTATTAACCCTAAAAAAACAAACCGAATCAGTCATCTTGATGCCTTCATCCCATCTGTCCAGACGTCTAACAAATTTGCTGCACTCAACACTGATGATGTCCAACAGCAATACGTCCCTAAAACAGAAGAACAGCCTTGTTCTCCAAAGCCACCAGTCATTTTTATATATGGCATCACCAATCGATATCAGTTTAGTAAATCTCTAAGTATGATCTGTCAAGAACGTCCCATTATCAAACAGACTGCTGATTTCTTAAAATTTCAAACTCATTCCAAATCGGAGTTTGATAAGCTACAGGCTTATTGTTTACAACAAAAGCTACAATTTTTATCAGCGCCACATCAACAAACACGTCCACTTAAGGTGGTGCTTCGCAAACTGCCATTTGACACATCTACTAAGGATATTCACGATGATCTCGTCGCTTCAGGATACCCGGTTTGTACCGTTTCACAACTACGCGGAAAAGATAAAACTACAGACTCCAAGATCCCTTATCCATTGTTTTTGGTTACACTCAGAAAAGAAGATTGTGCCCAGGCCATTTTTCATCTCAAGCACATACTCAATTATGTTGTTCATGTGAACCCTACAGGGCACCCCCCCGTTCTACAATGTTTCAAATGTCAGCGTTTATGACATACTCAGCAATCCTGTAGGCCACGGTATAGAGGCACAACAAAGCAACACCGATGTTTAAGTAGAAGCGTGCGATGAGATCGGTCTACAGGTAAACATAGAGAAAACAAAATACATAACAAGTTGAAACATAGGGAATGAAGGAAATAAAAACATAATTAAGGATGAAGTCAAATAGAAAGTATACAAATTTAAATACTTGGGAGCATATATTACAAGCAAAAAGGGGGTCACGGAAGAAATAAGAATCGCTTAGTATCTTGCAACGCATGTTTCTATTCAATCCAGAAACTTTTAACCTCGCGATTAATATCAAGGAAGTTGAACATATATAGAACGGTTATTCCGCCGGTAATACTTTACGGTTGCCTAAAGCTGGGGTATGGTCCTAGCAGATGAACATAAATTACGTGTGTTTGTAAATAAGGTTTTGAGAAAGATATGGGACGAGATGACTGGAGAATGGAGGAGACTGCATAATGAAGAACTCCACGGACTGTACGATTCACCAGATATTTTAATAATAACGAAATCACGATGACTAAGGTGGGCAGGCCATGTAGCTCGGATGGGAGAAAAACGAAGAATAGATATCCTGGTTGGAAAGCTGGTGGAAAGATACCGTTGGGAAGACTGAGAATTCGTTGGAAGGACAATATTAGAAGGGATCTTCAAGAAGTAAGTATTCGTGATGAAAACTGCCTTGATGTTACCCAGGATAGAATCCAAAGGCGAACGTTTGTTACTGCGGCGATGAACGTGCGAGTTCTGTAAGCCATAGAGTTAGTTAATAACAATCGAACAAAAGTAGTAATTACTAATTAGAAATTTTTAGTGATGTTTGAAGGCGGTTTAATTATTTTGGAAAGTTTATTTTATTTTTCTCCAGAAAGTTTGTTATTGTAACTGCGTAGGACAATCAATAACTTATCATGACATTTTGTGCGTAGCAGTTGTTTACTGTCTGTCACTGACTTTCACATTTTCAAAATAGAGGGCAAGAGACCGCATTTATTGAAGAACAGCTTTCAAAGATACAGATAAAATCTGGAAGGAAATTGAAGAACCACGAGGAAAATTGAACATGCCATGGGCTTCTCAAGAGTCCGTTACATTTCTTAGTTGATTTTTTTTTTCTTAAAAAAGAAGAACGTGTCTCAATTAATAAGATTTCATTTTCTTGTCACCTGCTATTATTAAACTGGTGTCGCAATTTATTTTAAGTCACAGGGATAGAACTGATTTTGTGGTTAGGGGATCTGTGAGTGACGGCGTCAGTTGTGCGTGAGAGGTTTTTGTTACGTGCTTATAGTTAGAACATACTTAAGAACGGCTAACACACCTTCTCATTATCTTATTTTTTTCTAGAAGGCAATTTGTTCAGTAACTACTAGTAAGCAATCTCCTTTTCCCATTTATTGGCTTGGCGATTGACATGAGCCTAAAGCATATTCTCACTCTTCATAAATGAGTTCCCCCCGCTCTCTCTGCTCAAATGTAGGTGTAATGGAAAGTCTCGTCCAGATTGCATTTGCAGCCTCACATAACGTACTTCGTAGTTACCCATAAAATGTGTTTATTCAGAGCATAATATATTTGGAGGAAGCAAAGGCTAAACAAATAGCATGGGAGCTTGAAACAAAGTTTTCAGTCACTTGTTTTGAGCTTGTCAAACTTGATATTGTGTTGAACCTAATAAACAAGCATGAAACGAACTTCTTGGAAGGACGTATTTATATTGGTTGTTATGACGAACCTAATTTAAACTTGTTGGAACAAACAGTTATTAAGGAAGTTTATCAAACTTGAAATTGATTTCAATTTTGATTTGTTGCACTTTCGCTGTCGTTTCAGTGCGATGATCCCTTCACGTGCCAGGAGTTTTTCGCCGTAGACTAATCTTCGCTAACTCCCACCCTTTACTTCAAGCGTTTCTTACGATCTGATAAACTAAGTTTAAATAGCGCTTGAAAAGCGAGCTAGGGCGTGTGATTCCATGGTCTGGTGACTGCAGCATCGGATTGGTAGACCAATGGAGTTCGGTTTGATTCCCACCCAGGCCAACCACTTTAATTTTTGTAAGAAATATATTATGTCTTCCTTTCTTGCCATGCCACGACTGTTTCAACCTTGATGCTTGTAAGCTAGACAGCTTGATTCAACATTGTTTAAACCATCTTAGTTTCATTAGCTACGCTCGCATCAAATTGAATCATTTGTTAAAGTTAGTTTCTTTCACTGTTGGGTCAGAATTTTCAAAATAGTTTATATCGAGTGCTATGGAATTGCACACAGAAATAAAAGCAACATTGTCAGAAAGAATTGCTTACTTTTGCATGTTGTTAACTTCAGAAACTAAGAGAAATACAGCGGAGTACCCGAGTGGAAAACGAAATAAAATTACCAGAGGAAATTATCCATAGACATATGAAGTGGTGTATAGAAATTATATACTGAATTCGAGGAAAACACTCATCTGTTCAAGTAATGAGTGTTACAGAGACTATTGTGAAAATAGCTTAAATACAGAATGAGATCCATCAGAATGAAGAAAATTTAATATTTGTGAATGAAGAGGCTAAGATTATTATCTTAATTTGCGCAAGAAATATGTGCGATTATATTATTTACATTTCAGCGGTACCCTCAGAGCGCAGTTAAATTTGATACGTCGTTCTCGCCGGAATATTATTCCGAACTGGATGACGTCTAAGGGGAACCCATGCGAATCGTGTGTGCAATAAAAGGAAGACACCGAACCTGACTTACCTAACCTAACTCTTGGTCACTTACATTATTAAATATCCTAATCTGTATATACATAAGAAAAGAAAAGAAAACTTCTTTTTCCCTAGAAAAATGTAAATATAACCACGTCAGGATTCGATCCCAGGTCCTTCGGATAAGCTTTCCGATACGCTAACCATTAAACAAAGCTAAGAACATTCAGCAACGAGCTAGGTTTCCTTATAAATAATACACCAAAGCTAGTTGTTCATCTTATAATACAAAAAAGCACCAAACGAAAAAAAACACCAAACCTAGACGGAAATAATACTGCAGCGAGGTCTTGAATTTGATTGGAGCAAAGTTCGGTTAGTATTTAGCACGATTCGGATAAGTTTGAATATCATACGGTATGGGTAGAGAAAAGTTGAGCTCGGTTCGGTTTGAGCATTCATGAAATTGACTGTACGGAGTATACAAGCATATGAATTCCTTCTCAGCTCTACTCATGCAAAATTCGGAGCTGATATCCCAAAGAGTATTTATATGACTAGCGGACTGACCTACTTTATACCAGGAATGTTCAGAGAAATATGGAATATTTTACGAATTTTTAGGTATATTCATGGAATATGTTAACGTCTACCTCAGAAATATTCCAGAAATATTTTACTAATTACACCGAAACCCTTATAAAATACCTCAGTGTAATATGCGTTTTTTTGCCCGGTCACTGCACATTAAGTCTTTATATTATACTGCGTTTATTGCTCTCAAATTCCATATAATACGTTCTTTTCTCATGTCTTTAATTTCGTTTGGCAAAGTTTGGAGGAAGTAAAACATTGTATTTAATTTCATGTGCTCACTTGGGTCATCAACCGTAGCTTATACCTGTGAACTTCAATCTACATACATTAAGGTATATTTCTTCATTTTGTTGCCCCCCCACCGTCTCTATCACAAACCATTCCTTACTCAAGAAACGTTTACAGTAAAAAACGCTTTCTTAAAAATTAGAAAAAAGTTCTCACGTGTGCACCGAAAAACTCTTTTTTTTAGAAATGAGATAATAGCATTCTCATTTCATTGAAAATTAGAACATACCGGTTTGGAAATAACATCAGTGATCTTATTTCTGAACCGACATGTTCTCATTTTCAGTTAAATGAGAATGCTATTATCTCATTTCTAAAAAAAAAATTGTTTCTCGGTGCACACGTGAGAACATTTTTTCGTCAATTTTAAGAAATGTTTTCTACTGTGTTTGCTGGATACTTTCTGTTGCCGTTGGTGTAGTGAAGTGTGTTTGAGCGTATTCGTGAAAATTGCGGGCTTGTGCTCGCGATCTCTTAATGAAAGTTTCAACTGGATTTTGCTGTATACTTTAGCTTCCAATAATTTCTACATCCTTTTAATTCCTGTAGCGTTAAAGACGAGATTTTAGTGCACGTTTTTGTTCCTGGATACACCTTATTTTGTTTTGGAACAACATGTACACGACTTCATGATGCTGAGTGTGATATCCGTGGAAAGTATTATCCGAATATTTAAAAAAACACGAATATTCCTGTAATATTGTAGATCAAATATAAATTTCAAGGAATATTGACACTTAATATGGAATAATCCTGGAAATGTTTCGAGTTTAAATCTAGTGTACAGGATGGCCCATTTGAGACCGGTACGGATTCTAATCCCTGTATTGAATAATGATAGTTACGGGGGTACAATGATGTCGAGATGTTCGTGGAGCACTTACAGTACTTATTATTACAGATATGGCTTGCCAATTAACCATAGTCCGTATACAGAGCGACTCAAAAGTCAGAGCCATCTTGATTTCTGTATTCTCTGAAAGAGAGAGCTACAATTATACACACTTTGGTGGGTGCGGGAATAATTTGTAGCGGTATAGTAAGTTCCATCGGCCATCTTGGAAGCAGTCATATTAGATTTAATAAAATGTTCTTGTATAGAAAAGATATAATCTAGTACAACATTTTAGCATAGTTTTTCATGAGACATTCATTGGTGAAGTCAGTTTTCCTGTATCTTCAATTCGTTGCTATTTATCAATGAGTTTCTTGATCCAAACACTCTAATTAGGACTAGGGAAGGTCATTCCAGAGAATTTTGACAAATAAAATAAGAATTTGTTGCTTGACTATTTTTGATTTCCCTCATATTTGGTACATTCAATGCCATATACAAGCGAAGTTAAAAACAGGTTTTGAAAAAAATAAATAAAAAATATTGCTCATAGTTCATGATATACAGGGTGTTCAAAAATGAGATTCTGCAAAACCAGCGAATTATAAAGTTACACATTTTACCAACTAAAATGTAGGCCAATACTTCGCATAACATGGCTGCGTACATAACTTGTAAAACAAAAACCTGTCACTCAGGAAGAATTCGCACCATCAGATCGGAGATGAGTGCTTTTAAACCACAGTTTTTCCTTAAGCAGCAGATAGAAGAAAACTAAAATAGCTCTGTGAACCAACAAAGAACGTAAAACATAATCTATTTGTGCTTAAGGTACGTGATTTAAATGATTACGTTGATAAAATACAACATTATTAACAATAGCCTCATTTTTCAATGACAATTTGTATTGACACGACTATAGCTTTTTAAGCAATTTTAAGAAGCTGTATTTCATAGAGGGGTTTGAATAACAAAATGAAACTTTCAGCGGTTTTATAATATAAACAAATGAACTCCTATGCGAAATTTTGTTCATGTACTCCCTCCTCCTTTTGACTTACAACCCCTCAAATTTTGACAAATTTGAGTTTTTATGAAATATAAAGAAAATAAAATGACACAGGAAGTTTATTTTTTTCTGTACAGTGACAATAGAAGATAATAAGAACGAAGTAAACGGCTTGTTATTTCTTTCAGTTTAATCAGAAAAAATCTAAAAATGAGAATTTCACCTATATTTTACAATTGCTTAAACCACGCTGTCCGATAGCCGTTTTGAGGCCAGAACTTAAAGACATAGCTCTGAGGTATTTATACTTTAAATGTTTATGAATTATTCAAATATCGCAACTGGTTTGTGAAATATGTGTAACTTTATAATTCGCTGGTTTTGCAGAATCTCATTTTTGAACACTCTGTATATCCTGAACTATGAGTAATAAAAATAATTCAAAAACTGTTTTCAACTTCTCTTGTATATGGCATTGAATGTACCAAATGTAAGGGAAATCAAAAATAGTCGAAATTCTGTGGAATGCCCACTAACAAACATTTAGTTGCAGATAATATATTGAAATTCTGTCTCCGCCAATGTATTTCTCATAAAAATCTAGACCACGGTGTGGTCACGGGCTCAATTCGCACCGGGAGTGATTCGGTGCCCACGTTAACAGTAAAACTATAGGACCCGTCCTTAGAAGCTCGCCAGATCATTTAGGACGTTAATAATAATTCGATCGATCATAAAAATCTAGCCTAGAATGAAGAGCTACATGATTCCTTTTCTATTTTAGATTTTTAAGATGAATCAAAGATGGCTGATAGATCGTACTGCACAGCCAGATCCAAAGGCTGATAGATCTAATATTTTAGATTCACAGAATTTAATAGAATAGGTTCTCAGCCAAAACCTCATTCAAAATCTAGTAGTAACTGCCTCAAACAGGTGTTTCTATTGACAAACAAACAGCTCCAACAACTTGAAAATGTCAACCTTCAGGGAGAGACAACAATTTGGGTCACGTATAGAAAGCTAGTGATCTGAACGAGACATTCAGATTCTGAGTACTACCTTTTAAATACGCTGAATATATCGAGCAGTTCACGACAGTACTCATAGATTTTTAACCGAATACAACCGATTAATATTACAACCTAACATTACTGTACATCTTGGCATTCTTTAGTTTAATCTAGACCCATTGATTCGTGGTACAACCAATAACTTAAATATGCCTCGTTGGGCAAAGTCCCCAAACATAATTCTAACTTAATATTCGTCATTCTTAGTTCACTTTTAAAAATTCTCATATGTGTTAGATTATTTTTGTGTACATAACGCGTCGAAAGATAAAAGAACCAGAAGTATGCTGCGAACTTGGTTTCCTGAGAGACCGTCTTTATTTTGTAATTCTGCATAAGGGAAAGTTACAAGGGCTCTAACACCTATCAAAAAGAAGTTATATTACACAACACGTTTCGAACCGCTGTGCCATCTAATACTGTCTCCTCTGGACTCCGTTTGAGAAAGGGAGTGAATCGAGTTTTTATACCCTCTTGCAAACGGTCTAGCAACGACCTTATTTCTAAAATAGCGTAGCTTTTTTTTTCAAACTTTTCAAATTTGGTTAGGAACTTCTTAGCTTAAAAAGTCAGCTTTTGAGGCTCTATAAATGAAGAACAAAGAAAGCTATGGCTCAAACGTCATTTGGTTATATCTGAAAAGCATATAATTGCTTAAGCAGCAAATAAACAGAAAATTAATAATGCACTTGATAATAAAGATGAACCTCATTCATTCTTGGCCAAGAACCACACGCATATTCATACATACAGATTTACAAACAAGAAAGTGATATTTACCAATATCATAATTTTTAAAAATTGCTTCCATTCTATCGTACATATCGACACTAAAATTGGAAAAAAACATTATTCTATGCAATAGGAAAATACTGTGGGAGGCCCCGTCCTCAAGCATTCCATTTATCAGTATTGCCAACTTGTTTTATAAAAACGAATGCTTATGTGTCTGAGGTGTTATTAAACAACACTCAGTGCCTTCGCGATTGCTAATATAATCGCAGCACTTATTTGTTTTATCTCGAAATACACTGTTGCACCATATGTGATAAAACGGTACCGGTACATCCATAAAGTAGGTGACGGACTGCGTCAAAGGCGTTACCACTACCAAGGTCGATTAGGACAATCGTAGTTAGAGAATTGTCTTTAATGCTCCCGGAATCCCGAATCCTTACAAAGTATGAAGTCAGTTAATTGCGCCTTGTCATGCCGACAAAGGTTTATCTGTAGTGACAAACCTTCAAGTTCCTTTACTTGGTGCGAATGAGTTGTTTATTTGAGGAATAAAGGTGTTTACAGGTTCATTGATGTAGTTGAGTATATGAGCTAATGCGACGTCCACACTATACAGTTTTCCTGACTGACAGGTTTCCAGTTAGAATGGTGGGAATTTAATGTAGCAAGAGCAATTCGCTCTAGAGATAGGAGGCCAAAATACAGTATTTAGACCAAGTATTGTGTAACATCTTGTGATAAAGAGAGTACATGACTTTTTGTAAGTTGGTTCAGAGGTACTGAGGATTCCAAATCAAAATTCAAAGATTTTTCTCATTATTTTAATGCTGAACCGTATCGAATTATGTTTGGGAAATTAATATAGGACTAACAGAAATGCCCTATCTTTTAAGTACATAGCTCACTCACATTTAGCATATAGCTAAATTTATTAGATAACATATAATTTGGAGAATTTAACAATGCTGACTCCATTTAATTATTTTTATTATTTTTGCTCCTACCCGATATCTTCTTCAGTTTTATTTAGGCTGGATGTTCCGCAGTTTTGTGTTCTGACGCTGAAGCAGTGGCTATAGTTTAGCATGTAGTTATTCAAATAGTGACATTGAGATTGGCAGAAATTAAAAAGAGAACATCATCATTATTTACTTCCTCATGCAGAATAGCAAAAGCCCCACATACATCACAGATTTTTTTTATTAACAGGTGCACCCAAAATGTCCTTTTCTTTCTTTCTTATTACCTCTCGTCCGAAACCACTACATACAAATAAGAGTACGTCCTCTGCTCGAAATCTGTCTAATCAGAACTCTTTATTTTAGAGAGAAACAAACGTTCCAACCGAATCACAATGCGGCCGATTCCAAAAAAGCTGGCTAAAATTAAAAGAACTCAAGTAAATGATCTCAAAATCTGTATTCGGTTTTTTTTCTTGGGTCGCTTATTACGAATCTGAAGTCAGAGTTGCAAAATTTAACCCCATTAATAACATTTTAGCGTATATTTATATGAAATATTACGTTGTTGTTTTATAAATGATTCCTGATTGGATGTAAATTAAATAATAATCTAGATAGATATAAAATCCCTAATTTCTGTCTGTCCATCTGGGAGCTTTTAAGACACTTCCAGTTGGCCTAAAATGGTGAAATTTGGCATGAAGGTTCGTGGCCACGCCAAAATTTCGCGGAAAATCTAAAATTTGCAAATATCCCCTTTTATACCCTCCAACACACCTCAATTAATATTAAATGCAATGTTAATAACAACGAAATAAATAAATTGTTACCATTTTTAATTGCGATCAACAATGTAAATTAAATAAATGGTTTAGAATTTTAAATATTTTTATTTACAATAATCCTTATTTAAATTTAAAAATTATATATTTTTTAAAAAATAAACTAATTATTTGTATTTCCACCCATCCAAATTTAAATTTACAACAAAAAATAAAAACAAACACAAACACAAACAACATTTAAAGAAGAAAAATCTCCTCCAATTCCTTTCCCGGAGGCAGCGTTCCCAGAACCGAAGAAACATTACCACGCTGAACGGCGATACTAATACGCTGCAATAGGAAAGTAGTTGCACGATCATTGCTGGAAACAAGCCCAATGCGTCGTCCAACTTCCTTGATGAAATTGAAGCCCTCGGTGCTCCAAGTACTGCTTGACTCGTTTGTAATGGCAATGAAGATGAATTTATCTAACAGGGTGCTGTATCTGGTTCTCTTCGACCTCTCGATGGGAAGCAGCACCACCAGATCGCAAAGATGATTGAGAAAGATTCGAGAGGGTAAACGTATCAACACAAGTAAAATTCCATAATATACTGTAGATCTTCCTCTTTTCCAAGGTACTAGAGTCATACCGTCAGGTCTCTTACCATCGGAACAACTACATCCAGATTGTTCACGCGCTGAAGGTACTTCAGCTGAAATAAGCGAACGAAAAATTACGTCATTTACACTGGCATGACGCATATATCTACCAGCACTACGAACACAAGAGAGACCGTGAAGGTCTCATTGATCTACGAACGCCCCACAAGCTGGACAATTGTGAGGTACACAGACATCAGCTCCTAATCGTAAAGCAACAGCAATACAAAAACTTTAATTGGATAAGGAGAGACCCAGAGAAGGAGAAGGTAGGGCCTGAAGCCAAACACCAGAATCTTGAGTAAAAGCAGCAAGAAGTCTGGCTTTATCCTCAAGACAAACGGGGGATTGTAGAAGAAACGATTGGGTGCGTTGAATAATTGGATCATCCCAAATGGCCTGAGAACTACTGCAGCCTAAAGAAGGAGAATTCATGCCGGTTAAACAAGACCACTGAGCTTTACAATCATGAATAGCCGCATCGGGGTCAAGGCAGAAACCCGGAAGACTCAACAAGACATTGAAAGCCATGAAAAGACGCTAAGAAAGACGGAATCGCCAAATCCATGGCTCGAAGATTACCAAGTCCACCCCAATGAACGGGCAAAGTGGCCTGAAGCCAGGCACTGTTACTCAGAGAGCAGTTGAGGATTGATTCGAGGCCAGCCTGTAAAACACAATCATATATCTGTAATCATGTCTCTTCCCGCCAAGAAAAACAACGTAAAAATACATTAAACGGGGAGTGGAAAAAGAAGCACCAAGTAGATAAAATGCTGAATGTGCTGAAACCAAAGAGAGGGAAGAAAAGAAAAATTCTAGTTTAGATATCTTATCAAGCAATAGAGTAAGAAAAGCATCGGTAGAGATTGCGGATCCAAGCAGATATGCTGAAACAGAAGTCATAATTCGTATTCCAGGGGCTACTTCCATGAATCTTGAATAAAGAACATTGTACTGGCCTTGCTGAACATAAAGAAAACCAACTTTGCACTTTGAAAAATACAGATGTAAGCCAATCTCTGATGATTTGTCCCGAATTTTAAGTAAGGTAGAGAGAATTTTATATTCTAATTTCGATTGTTGCAAACCAGAAATATTAAATTAAATGTCTAAAATCATAATAAAAGTATTAGAAGTAATAGTAGTTATAAAAGTATTAGTATTAGCAGAAATGTTTGTAGTAGTAGTAATAATAATAGTAATAGTAATTATAATTGTAGTAGTAGTTGTAAAAAACCTTTGGTAAACTTAATTTTGTATGAGCCATTTGATTAACTTTGACGTCGGCCCGTCACGATTATATGAGTGCGATGCTTATTAAAATCCACAAACACTCATGCACCAGGCGGGTTTCGAAACCGTGATCTCGAAGATGGTGGCCTAACGCCTCAAAAGTAGCTATAGTTGTAGTAGTTGTTGTCGTAATAATATCAGAATTAGTAGTACTTTAGTAGTTGAAATAGTAGTTGATGGAATAGTAGTAGTAGTAGTACTGAAACTATTAATGATACCACCAAATACGAATTATCTTTTATATATACAAAACTGAAAGTTTCTGTGGTTTTTGAGCGCAATAAACTTCAACATCCCTTGACGGATACGAACATGGCACACATATTCCTTAGGATCTAGAAGGACTAACTATGGCATTATAAGATTGCCACCGTCCATCAAAAGGAGTGAAACTGGGTGGGGTGGAGGTACAAATCGGAAACCTCTTGAGCTGGAATCATGATATTTGGCATGAAAATTCTTCGTTTCAATACATTAGTGACGGCTATCTGATTAATTGTTTGATTCGACACTGTCGGAGGGAAGTGAGGGGAGAAAACTTCTTTAAGAAGAGGAATAGTAGAGCTCGAAAATTGTTAAACTTAGAAAGTTTACATTTGGGAAACGTGTTCCTTATGACATAGAACAGTTAATTATAATATTAAAAGTCGTCCCGTCGCACAGTGGGTGAAGAGAGTTTCTAAGGCATAGAAAGCTAAATTTCAGCATAAAGATTCGTTGCCAGGTTGGAATTTCGTACAAAATACACAATTTGCAAATATACCCTAAGTACTCCAGTAATTCCCTGCAATCACTGAGTACCAAATATTACTTTCCGTTGGAATAGAGAGTTGAAATTCGGCCTCAGGATACACGGAAACGTTGGAAATACAGAAGAAAATAAAATCCCATTATCCCGATACGACAATAACAATGTTAAACACCCCCGGATATCAAAACTGCACTTCGCGTTGAGCTGGAATGCTGAATCTCTGCAAAATAATCGTGAGAAGAGTAGAATGCCAGAAAAAGTTTTTAAAATGGTATTACACCGTTAAGAACTCAATACCTCCGGGTAGCGAGAATGTACTTCCCGTTGCGCTAGAAAGATTAAATTCAGTATTAAGCTTCGTGTGCATGTTGGAAGTATAGAAAAAAAACAATTACACCGTTAGTACCCCAATAACACCGTTAAGCACACCAAATATCCTTAGCTATGCAAAAAATGCAGTTCCCCTTGTGCTAGAAGGCTGACTTGAAAATTCGTGGGAAGACTGAATGAATTGAATATGAATAGTTTTAAAAATGCAGTCTAACCAATAACAACCCAAATAGCACGTGAAGTATCCTAATACACAAGTGTACCGAGAAAACCATTCCTTTTGGGCTAAAATGCTGAAATTCGTCGTGAAGATTTGTGTAAGTTGGGATTGTAAGAAAAATTTGAAAATACAATTATACATTTAAGAACCTATTAACCTCGGGTATTGAAAATCCAGTTTCCGTTGGGTTAGAAAGCTAAACTTTGAAGTGAAGATTCGTGGTCAGGTTGAAAATAGAGGATTTTTAAAAATATAATGACACCGTTAAGTACTCCGAAACTCCAGATATCCTAAATATACTTACCGTCGCGTACAAAGCTGAAATTTGGCATCAAGGTTCGTGCGCAGGTTGCAATGCAACAAAACGTAGAAATACAATTACACTATTAAGGACCCCAATAATACCATTAAGTAGCCCAATGTCTCAGGAATTCAAAATGCACTTCCTATTGGGCTGGAATGCTGAAATTTGGCATAAACATTTCTGTGGAGGATAGGACTGCAGGAACTTTCAAATATTCAGTTACGCCTTTAAGTACCCCAGTAACCCCGGGTATCGAAAATACACTTCCATTGGGCTAGAAGGGTGACATTTTGCATGTAGGTTCGCAGATAGATTAGAATTACTGAAAAAGAAATGCAATTCCACCGTTAAGTACCCCAATAACCCCCGGATGTTGAAAATGCACTTCCCGTTCCACTAGAAAGCTGAAAATCAGCATGAAAATTTGTTTGAAGGTTGGAATCACAGGAAAACTGTTAAAAATCGCAATTACACCGGAAACATCCCCATAACACCGTTATAACCCCCAGTAACCAGGGTTTTCGAGATGGGTTCTTCCCGTTCAGGGAGAAAGCTGAAATTCGGGACGAAAATTCATAGGCAGGTGGGAGTTACAGATAAAAATTATAAATGCAATTACATTGTTAAGTTCCCGAATAATACCTTTAAGTAGGTCTACTCCAATATCCCGGGTATAGAGAATGCACTTAAATGCATTTAGAAAGCTGAAATTCGCGTGGGTCGTTTGAAGTTTTAGAAAAATCAAAATTTGTACATATTCCGTTAAGTGTGTGAAAAATGAAAATTTCAGTTATTCCGTTAAGTATCGTATCCTAATAAGAAACCCCTTCCCCTAAAAATCAGGACTGCACTTCCCGTTGACCTAAAAAGTTCAAAATCGGTGAGAATATTCAACGGTAGGTAAGAAATGATTACGAGGAGAATTGAATAATTTACAATCGTCTCTTTCTTACTACTTCAAAACAACCCCGAAAACCTGAAATGAAACAACGCTGGCGTGGGCAGGCTTAAAAACTAGTTAATAAAAATTATATTTGCAAATGATTTGTTATATAATAATGGAATTATGATAAAATTAATCTTTGAAAAATTAATTTGTATTAATTATAACCATAAAGCAATTTATTGTATTGAAAATACAATTACAAAAAATCGGTTCCATCGTCAGGCGATAAATTTATAGCTGCATCAGTCTCTTCTGATGTTGAACATTCTGAACTTTAAACATAGCTTTGTTCATCATCTCACAGTTAGTTGAAGCCAATAGCAAATTTACAACTTCAGTTCACAAGCCTCTCTCTCTCTCTCTGCATAGGGGAAGTCAGGTGAATATGAGCATAGTTAATGAAAATAAGATTGTATCTCAGAAATGGTTTATTATAAAAAATTCAAAATATGGCTAAAACTAAGATAGGTTCTTTGAAGAACGCTAGAAAGTACAGAGTTGTACATACTCTGGTATCCGAGTAATGAAGAGGAAAGTAAGGTATGTGTGCAGTGCTCATATTTCCCATCGTACAAGGGTAATATGAGCACTGCATATAGCATATATGAGCACCATTCTGTGTCAATATCTGCACACCTAATACAAGTGAAAAAGAATAAATAACAGTAGAATATACAAAATTAAAGGTAATGCAATTAAAGATGACAATAATAAGCAAAAAAGAGCCACTTATGCTGGTGAAACACAACTTTCAGACGTTGATTCCACTTTATTTGATTATGATCTGCTTCAATCTAAAGTGTTTGTACAGCTTTCAACACGTGCGTACTGCCTCAGTAAAACAATCTATGCCAATCGAAAAAAGGTAGCTTTGCGACTACTATTCTGGGACAGGTAAAAGGAAGCAAACACTTTCATAAGTAATTTCTGACCAATACAGATGTACTGTAACCAACCCAACATGAAAAAATCCCTAACTAGTTACTTTTTTGGACTTTTGGCCAGTTTTTGTGGAATCGGCCGCATTGTGAGCCGTGATGATCTTTTTCTTCAGATTCGGATTAGTATAAAATATGATAAGAAAAGCTGATGGTGGGAAAGGAGTTTTAGGGTTAAAAGAAATTGACGTCTAAGCATTATATTGTCGTATCTCCGTAAGATTTTAATAGGAAATACTACAATATACAGATCAGGGATCGGAATGACACTTCTAGTTTACGTACAGAATTGTGATTGTGCCTTTCTTTTCTCTCCTCGAACAATCCCAGAAGCGTTTAGACATGCTCGACATGGACGAAGACCTTATTGTTATTAACAGACAAAAGAATCAAAATCAGATTCCCACGGGCCAGTGTTTATGGTCAATGACTTCGTATACAAACTGGGAAGCGGCGTGGATTTGGGTCCAGCTTAATTAAGTCGTCATGGTGGAATTCTTCATGCACTTTACTGAGTTCCGCAAGGCTGATCTCGGATGCTACATTAAACAGAAGCGTTGTTTATCACTTAAATCTGCTCACCAAGTGTCGTCATCCCTCCAACATGTGAAGAGCTTCCAGCGTAGTTTTCACTTCAGCCCATAACGCATGACTATATATACGATTTCCCTTGAGAGATAAGGATATGTGACGCGAACATGAGGTAATGATGCAATAGGCTGGAAACGCCTATTTCGCCTTGAAATAACGACTGAAATGAAACCGAAATGGGTACAAATCCATATCGATCGGGCACTATACTTAGGAACAATGTGCATGCATTTAGCTTTCATTTCCGTCGTTATTTCGGGAAGAAATGGGTGTTTCCAGACTGTTGCATAGTTACCCCATGCGAAAGTCACATACTCTTATCTCTCACAATATAACATTTGCGGTAAAACTGACTTCGGAAACGTATTTTCCGTAAAATTCTAGCCCAGAATGACATATTACACGACCCCCTTCCTATTTAAGAAAATTAATCGAGATTCAATATGGCGGACTTCAAGATGACAGCCATGAAGAATATAACCTCCACAAGGTATCGCCTTCCACCCAGTACCCATTACTATGTATTTGCTTTCCATTTCTTTCAGAAATTTAAAAGTATAATGGTATTTCAACACTTTTATATCACTCTACACCGACTATTGTATCATCAATATCTCCCAAACCAATTGCGCTCGGGTTGCCAAAATTTGCATGCGCACTCATACGCAGGGAAAAAACTAAACTGTTTTGTGTTCCATCAGTATGTTTGCTTGTTAACTTATCTACAAGGTATTAAAAAGTTGAAAATAATTTTAAAAGCAATGTATAACTTTTAACACTAAAAAATAAAAGCATGAGCGCGAAGGGAAATATATTAAAACATGAGAATATAAAATATTAATATATAAAATATATTCAAATTATAATACGCTCGTATAATTCAGCATGAACTTCTACGATCCCCACGTAGCCGACTTCTACGAACTCGTATTAATGCCCCACAGTTTTATTTTTTGAGATCGTAAGTGTTAAAAGTTATAAATCGCTTAGAAAATTATTTTCTACTTTTGAATGCCTACGAGATAAGGTAAGCGTAGCAGAAATAATTTATTTTTCTCCTTTTTAGTACACCTTGCTATTAATTTTTTTTAATGAACATAATTATTGTGTATGGCTTTTCCATTCCGGTTTATACTTCAATTGAAAAAAAAAACTGGAGTTAATCTACAAGGAAACTATACGTTATGTTATATGGAGTAGTGTGCAGTGATGAAAGAGAATAATGAAATAGCTATTCTCTTGTAAATCAAAATAGATGATCCCTTCTCCCGACATTAGCCGAACGAGCTTCGGTTTGCGTCCGATGTAGAGTTCGTGTTGCTATCAACAGAAACTTAAAACATTACTTTCATCACATGGATGTCTGTCTGTCTTCCACTAGGTTTCGTAGTTTAATCAGAAGAAATCACCACCCACGATATCTGCTCCCGAAATTAACCATTGAGATAACACATCGCAAATAACTCTGATAGGAAGTGAGGGATTCCTTGAGAATAGAAAGATGATATTTGACTTATTAGTTTATGTTAATTTCTATTGTACAATAAGCTCCTTGTAGATCTCCAAGAAATATTGTTGATTACAAATTCTCTGAGGTAAGAAAGAGCTTTCTGTACACACGCATAAATTTTGGCGGGAAAACTTAGGTGAAGGCTGTCGATTGAGCTCAGGATTAATATTCCTTCAGACGTGAAGCATTTCTTCCTGACCTTGTACCATGCAACTCCCCGTGCTCTCATAGATAATTACATTATCCTATTCCGCTATTGATTCTCTACTTAGAAACAAAGATCTTATAAGCTTATTAACGGTTTTGTGAACAAATACGGTGTTAGTTTATTAACGTATCTGATAAACGTAGCCTAAAGGGAATGCCATGATACATATTTATATATAAAACAAGGAAGATAATGTACTTACTTCCTGTTTTCTCCTATAAGATACGAGTTAAGAGAGGAGAGGTTACAGCATCCTTTAAGAACAATATTTATGATTCACAAGATTGCCATGACCTAATTTAACGGCCCCACATGCGTTGCAAATTTTGTATTATTTTTTTTTGGGGGGGGGGGGGGCATTTTAGTAACTAATGACTTCGGCCCGCCTCGAGTCGATTTTAGCTGTTAAGTTTCTAAAATCCATAAATATCCATGCTCCAGCCGATTTGGTGATGCTCTATTTGATACTATGAAGAATGTATTATTTGAGTTGACGTATCTTATTACAGTTCATTATGTGATTAAATGCATTATATGAGACTTCTAGGTATGTAAACAGCTACTTAGAATATGCACCTAAACATATAGTCTATGAAAGTTTTGATGCACTTAACTTTCTGTATGTGCTATGCAATTATCTAGAAATATCTTAGTTTCTGGCATGTCGTTTCTAAGTTATTCTGATTGAATGTTTCCGATTCTGCGTTATTTTGACATGAATCGTTTTGCACAGTAACGTAGGTCCAGATAGACAGAAAAAAGGAAAGAAAGGAAAGGGGATAAGGAAGAAATGATAGATAGACAGACAGACATCCTTATTCTTTATTCACTTCCATACAAAGGTAACTCTTTGCTCTTGATTGTAGAGAGGTCGTTGCGCAGAGAATGTATAAGTAAAGTTGCCACAAGAAATACTTTCAAAAGCGCGGATACAGAGGAGAACGTTGAACCTGAGGTGTCCTGTTCTTTTTTTTTTCACTCAATTTGTGTATAGCTACATGAATTGCTGGTTCTCATTTCCCCCTTCCTCTAATGAATAATAGATTCCTTTCACTCATTCAATTTTTCATTCAGATGGCCGAGAAATGTCAATAGATATTTTACATCTTATCTCACACTTTCGTTTAATGATGCATGTTTCTTGGCCAATTTCATAGGATAACCTTTCGTTGTCAGTCACTTCGGTTTAGTTGCGAAAGTCACTGACTTCCGATTGGTACTACAGTGGTGAACTTACTTTTTAGGACCAAACACGACTATGGCCTACACACGTCGCGTTTGAGGGATGATAGCTCTAACCTAACATTCTTCATAGAGTAGGGAAGGGAAAGTTAGCAGCCAGAGATCTTGCCTAGTGATCCTGGAGCATTCGCCGGGTGAAACTGAGGGAATTTCCAGGATGCCTAAGTCAGAGTGGCTATGGCAGGATTCGACCTACGTCTTCCTCCAGTGTTATGAAGATGTATAATTTTGTGCTACTTTTGTGCTTTTTTGTGCAATCAATAAAAGGTTTTGTTCTCGCGTCTAAAATAGTTGCATTCTTTTTCCGGATTCCAACTTCACATCTCTCCCCGACTTTCGAATTTCAACTTCGAAAACACTCTATAATTTTGTGCTTATAAGGAATTGCTTATAACTTTTTTTTAGACGTGAGCACAAAACTTTTTATTGATGGCACAAAAAAGCACAAAAATAGCACAACATTATAGGGTGTTTTCGAAGTTGAAATTCGAAAGTCGGGGAGAGGCGTGAAGTTGGAATCCGGAAAAAGAATTGTTTTTAACTTTTTTTAGACGCGAGCACAAAACTTTTTATTGATGGCACAAAAAGCACAAAAGTAGCACAAAACTTGAGCCAAGTTTCATTGGCGGGTTCGATATCGGGATTCCAACTTCACGGAGCTTAAATAAAGAGGTAATGGAATCCATTTCTGTAATAATTGTAATACATCTTGGCTTCTAATAATAAAGAGCTAAAGAAAAAAAATACAAACAGGAAAAGTAGAGAAATTCCAATGCAAATGCATTTCACAGGTTTAATGAATAACGAAATGCTGAATTAATACTAAAAATACAAGGAAACCACTAATCTTTTAAAAAGATCCGCTTCGGTTTTTGTTGAGTCCCGGTCGCTGAATTTGCAGTCACGCACATTAATCACTACGATTGCCCACAAGTTGACAGTTGATGTCATTGCTGATAACATAAAAATAAAAATTTCATCGTGGTAACTATCTTGGAGATGCGATTTGGTTACAACCTCAAGAGCAATACCAGTTTGGTTGGAATCGATTGAACCATTCTTACATAATACTTAAATGTGTGGTGAATAGTAGTGTCTCGTTACCATGAAAACGGCAGCTAATTTTAAAATTCAAATTTGGGCTAAAGCTGTGAGTGTAGTTCACTCGAACCTATTGTCATAGTTGCAATCAACGTAAATCAATTTCTCTTCTCTTGGCTAAAAAAAAAACAAAAAAAAACAAAAAAACCCCGCAATCTACAAAACACAAAAATGTTTCAGGAAAATTAGTGCTTGAAAGTACTACTCGTATAAATTGAATTTTGTCATTTTTGTGTTTTTGTTCTCTCTTTCTCCAGCTATTTCTCTCTCTCTTTTTCACTCTCACTTTATACATCTATCTATTTATTTACCTATCTATCTGTTCCTCAGTAGGATCTCTATCTGATTTCTTGGACATTGCTGGTTGGTGCAAATCTGAGTATACTTGAATTGTGTATTATTTTCCAGCATTAGTTATAATACTACACGCCGGGTGGCCGAGCGGTCTGCGGTGGTAGATCATAGGCTCGAAGGTCCGGGTTCGAGTCCCGGCAAGGGCATGGGTATGGATTTTAACAGCTAAAGGCGAATCATGAGGGGCCGAAGTCCAAAGTTATTAGACTGGCATTATAAGTTTTAGTTATAATGCTTTGGTATAAAGAGTAAGTCACTCCTAATGTATGAATGCAAAATCACATTCCTAAATACCCCTCCCCACCAAACAGCTTGTGTTTGTATACAAATCATTTTGAAGTCACTCATAATAATGAATGTATGATGAAGGAATGAATGATGAATGGCCTATTGATTCCGCTAATGCCTCAAGCTCAAAACCTTCACACTAAAGTTTACTTAGAATAGCACAATCTTATTAACTTACTTACGGAACTCGCAAGTTCATCGCCGAAGTAACAAACGTTCGCCATCGGGATCTACCCTGGGCAAGATCAAGCCAGTTTTCATCACAAACACCTACTTCCCAAAGATCCCTTCTAATATTGTCCTCCCAAAGACGTCCCGGTCTTCCCAAAGGTCTCTTTCCCTCCGAATTTCCAACCAACATGGAATATAATCTTCGTTTTTCTCCCATCCGTGCTACATGGCCTGCCCACGTTAGTCGTCGTGGTTTCATTATTTTTACAACATTGGGTGAGTCGTACAGTCCATGACGTTCTTCAATATGTAGTCTCCTCCATTCTCCAGTCATCTCGTACCGTTTCGACTCGTATATCTTTCTCAAAACCTTATTTTCAAACACTCGTAATTTATGCTCATCTGTTAGGGTCCTACTTTCGCAATTGAATATTATTACCAGCAGAATAACCGTTCTGTATATTTTCAATTTCAACTTCCTTAATATTAATCGTGAGGTTAGGAGTTTCTGTACTGAATAGAAACATGCGTTGCCCGATACTAAACGACTTTTTATTTCTTCCGTTACCTCGTTTTTGCTTGTTATGTTTGCTTCCAAGTACTTAAATTTGTTTACATTCTCTATGTTCTCATTCTTAATTGTTATGTACCTATTTCCGTTATTCCCTGTGTTTCGACTTGTAATCACGTTCTTTGTTTTCTCTATGTTTTTACCTGTAGACCGATCTCATCGCACGCTTCTACTAAAACATCGGTGTTGCTTTGTAGTGCCTTTATACCGTGCCCTGTTAAATCTACATCATTCGCGTACACGAACAGTTGAGTCAAGCCATTCAACGTTAGTCCCTTTCTGTGCTCTTTTATTTTTAAAATCGCATATTCTAAAGCAAAGTTAAACAATAGTGGTGAAAAGGCATCAACTTGTTTCAATCCGTTGCGAATCTCCAAACTATCTGACACATTATTACCTACCCGTAGTCTGTATGGAGTCGCGGAGACACATTTTCACAAGTTGAACAAGTTTCTTCGGAACTCTAAATTGTACCAGGATACTGTATAGCTTTTCCCTTTTAATAGATTCATAAGCCTTTCTAAAATCAGTGAATAGCTGGTGAACAGTCCCATTGTATTCCCATTTCTTCTAGGGGAAAATCTGGTCTAATGTGGATCTATTTCTTCTAAACCCACATTGGTGATCACCTATTATTTCATCTACATATACACTTAGGCGAGTTAGCAGTATATTATTTAATACTTTGTAACATGTTTGGAGTCGAGATACCGTGGTAATTATTACAGTCCGATTTATCGCCTTTTTTATAAACTGGAACTATTATTGAGGTTTTCCATTCCTTTGGAAGCTCCTCCTTTCTCCATATAGCGTTTATCAATTTATGCAGTTTCTTGATTAGTGCTGTTTCTCCCGCTTGATTTGATTCGGTTGCAATATTGTCTATTCCTTGCGATTTGAAATTTTTTAATTACTTTATCTACACTTTCACCAGTAGCGTAGATATGAATTTTTCAAGGGAGGTGATATTTACAAAATGGAATCCTTGGAAGCTATGCAACCCAACCCAACAACATTTAAAAGATCTTTCGGGGTTTCTGTCTGTAATTTTAGACCAGCAAAATCATGTGGGAAAATATACAAGAATAGATTATATCATTGTAGTTTGCATAGTTCAGTTATAATTTTAATATAAATTTAGCAATGTTTCAAATTTCAAAAACTTTGGTAAACTTTATTTTTATATGGGTGAGTCTAGTAACTTTGGACTTCGGTCTGTCACGATTCGCCTTTAGCTGTTAAGTGTTAAAATCCGCACCCATGTCCTTGCCGGGAATCGAACCCGGGACCTTCGAGACGATGGCCTACCGCCGCAGAGCGCTCGGCCATCCAGCCGGCTTTCAAATTTCAAATTGGATTTTGTCAAGAACGAAGTTTCTCTGCCAGTATTTCCTTTTGCGCACTCTTCTAGAATTGCCAGTACGTTCAGTCACATATAAAAGTTTCAATTTTTCAAATATATATGCATTCGCTTCAGAGTATAAAATATCATCTCTGGCGTAAATATGGATGCGGGTTGTACAAAATTTGTAGCACTTTTAAAAGTGTGGAAATTTAATATGCTTCCATTGTATCAGGTTATCCCATAAGTAATGGCGTATGCGACATGAACACTGTAATGACGCCTTCTAACGAGTGAATACTGAAGTAGACGGAACGTGCCATAGCTGAGTCGAATTGTGCACTTGTTTGTGCAGCAATGTGTAGAAGGAGGACGACCTACTCCTCGTTTTGAAAATGTGGCTTGTGTTTGATAATGGCAGTGTCGGAGGACCACATACGGCATGTCACGTTATATGAATTTCACCAGGGACATCCAGCCAGCGCAGCGGCACGAAACATCAATGTCGTATATGGTCAGGGTGCTGTGGATGTCA
>JAGDQP010023570.1:5368-28995 GCA_022664845.1 Lepisma saccharinum | reverse complement strand
ACTGGATAAGATAAAGATAAAATGAATTTTATGGGCGGTAACAGCACTATGGCTTACGCCCGTCCCGGTGGAGACTGGATTATTAGATTCAGAAATCACCAACACTACTAGAAGATTTTTTCTTTTGTCCTTTATCTAAGGTGGCGTAGGATCGTAGATGTTACAAGTACATGAAAAAGTGTCTGTAATTAAACCGCTGCGACGTTTTTCAGATAAAATCTCTCAACAGCATAAATTATTTTTTATTTGTAGTGTCGCATGACTTACCGACAGTAACAGGTGTATGGATACATACAATTATTTATTTATTTATTGTTTTGCCATTGATCTTTATTCACGACGAAATACACCAATGATCCCAACAACGGAGATTGTCTCCAATCTGTTATTTAATCAACCACTCCGGATGCGTTCGGAATACGCACTGTATCCTACAAGGTATTCACAAATTTATACGTAACTGACAAAATTTATATAACCGACCCCGAAGTTCTCTTTGCGGAATTGACAATTTGTGCATGACATGATATGGTATGTATCGACTTACATCAGGCAACTGTGCCAGCCTGGAATTCAAGTTTGCCATGTTACCTCACAAATAACAGGTCATCAATTTCATAATGGTTTGTTCACTTTCAATACTGTTGTTCGTAGTCATAATTATTTATTATGTTGTTAGCTTAGCAATCGGAAGGTTCTGGGAACGATCCCAACAGTCACCCATTCTGAGGTTTTTAAGGGTTTCTCCTTAGTCAAACCAGGCAAATGTCGAAATGCTATCTTCAAACACCCTGGCCGACTTCCAACATCCTTTACCCTACCCTATCGGAACTTGAACCAAAGCTGCTTAAAGGCCATGAACAAATTCAAATTCATTATTCTGTGAATTACCAGCCCATTAATCTTACGCGAATCAGTTTCACCACTCATACACAGCTTCTCAGGTGAATGCTTTGAGAATATACAATAAACTTAGATTCATAAGGAAATAGCCAATGGGAGGGGAGGGGGGGGGGGATTCTAATTCCAAAAAGTCGCAAATTTAATCTGGCAACACTCATATAATATTTGATGGACACTGACACTGAAGATTCGTTCAAATCTCACGAATATTGTGTCAGTGATGCCAGACTGTTCAACCATTTTAAAGTTTAAAAAAATAAAATAAATCCATTGACCATTTCCTATGAATGTAAGCGTACCCTGTCCTTTTAATATATAATTTTTCCTATAAACCACTCACACACTTCTTTCCAATGATCATTTTACTCTGTGATGTCTAGTATTAATGTATAAAATGAACATATTAATTGGGAAGTATATCTGCACG
Source organism: Lepisma saccharinum (assembly GCA_022664845.1). Taxonomy (NCBI): domain Eukaryota; kingdom Metazoa; phylum Arthropoda; class Insecta; order Zygentoma; family Lepismatidae; genus Lepisma; species Lepisma saccharinum. Next base: position 27,665 of record JAGDQP010023570.1, on the reverse strand, counting down.
TTATGCATAAAGGTCATATTAAAATATAAATAAATATCTCACAATCACTATTTTGCAGTAAGTTCTCGTTCTAGGAAACGCCTCACATCACTGGTTTGAAGTAAATATGAATGCTAATTCTTCCTTAAAAAAGAATCATAAATAAGCCTTGGTTTATATCCCCTTAACAGTGAAAGCGAAATAGCTTTTCAATTCTTAAGATTATGATTTCCTTCCATATCCCATACGCCACTTACTGAAGTCGCTCCTACATTATACTATGTTATTTCCCACTAAAAACTACGGAGTGCAGATCATATTGAAAACATACTTTTTTCTAATAAATTCTGACAGCAGAACCCAAGACAATGATTCACGACCGTCTACACCACCTGCAAAGCAAAATAGGCACACACAGGTGCAGTCTGTGTCGTATCGGAAAAGTGGAATTTCACACCACTCCTGATACGATGGTGCGTGACCTATCGAAAGTTACAACGTTACACTTCAGGGTCTTTTAGAGTCATCAGTTTACAAATTCGGCTTTGAAGCTAAAGTTCAAAAATGTGATCTCTAGCCAGTTTGATGCCTAAGAGTGCTCACTGGGTGTTAGTCCGAATATCTCATATAGCATGGTTTTTAATAAAGTCTTTAGTCGCATTCTTCTATCAATGTTTTATCCTTATATCATTCTATCACTTCCCCATGACGAGGGTATAAAAATCTTTAAAACCTAGACGATATAATTAGGTTCAAAGGTGGTACATCAAAGCAACACAGAATACACACATAAGGCTCCTTCACGTCCGATGGATATTTTTTTTATTATTATTTCTACTCACCATTGTAAGTCACTGGTATATTTAAAGTTCTTTTCTGATTGATAATTACTAGGACATCGTCGTATATATAGTTTGTCAACAAATTTAACCACAGAAAGGTCAAGAAAAAAGTATCCGGGCTCACATGTATTCACTATACCATGACTTTTAATGCAATGTTACGCGAATGTTGTATCCTTCTAGTGTTTAATGGGTGTTTTCTTTTATCTCTACCATATAAAGATGTAATTATTTTTTCGAGAACTCTGTACAAATTTCTCCTTTTATGCCAGAAATCCCTCACTCTCAATTTTTCCTCCTCTCCCTATCTGGAAGGTGAAGGTTGCACGTAACAAAATATTCTGTACTTTGGTGCCAATCTTTCACTAATATAAATCAATATATATTCGCTTTCAAATTTACACAAAATGATAGAACTTAAGGATGAACAGGGGCTTTTTTTTTACGATTAAAATAGTAATAATAATAATAATAAAAAAAAATGGAGACACAAGATAGAACAGTGGAGTACGATTCTGTGCTCGGCAAAAAGAAATCATGACTTTTGATGTCACAATGAAGTTAAACGACTTATATATCCAAAATAGGATATGAATCTGCAAAGTTTTAAAACGTCACCTTAATTTCTGGTGCAGAAAAATTAAATGGGCACTCGTGAATTTATCGTATCTTTCTTTTCTGTTAATAAATCCAAGCATGTGCAATGCTGTAAATATTCATTGAATCCAATGATAACTAGTCGGATTCAGTTTACACTTGGAACATTGGTGGCGCAAGTAAAGTATTCGGAAGCAGACTGCGTCATGCTTTGTCCCAACTCTGTAACTCTTCCATCATTTAGTTCGATGCTTGAGTAAGAAAGAGGAAGAAAGAAAGGGTTTTCTACATCTGAATTCATTTCTTAAGTGAACCTGCTTTGAGTTGTAATTTACGTCTTCACTCAGCGCGCAGCTTCTCAGGATTGAATGCAGGTGTACAAATACCTAGGTGATGTCACTACAGTGAAGCCTCTCCCCGTACCGCTATCTTGTCTCCACAATAGGACTTGGCACAAGCCCTAGCAAATCTGTAAAGTTTTCGATCAGTTCTACTACCCTGAACTGTACTACTCTGTTTCTATTAGCCATGAAGTAATTTTGAAACGGACTGGCAAATAATTTCGATACCAACAGATATAAAGTATTAAACACATCATCAAATTTAATTGAAAATACATAGGTTTATTTACATGCCACGCAACCTAGTCACAGTTCCATTCTGTGCTGAGTATTAAGTTTTCGGTCATTTCTACCTATAGTGATTCTAATTTAATGTAAATGTTACCTGTAAATTTTTATCTGATTAAGCCTGTGTGCCGAATTAAATATTGCATTGTGTTATATAGTGTCCAAGGTTAGGTGCTCCCTCTCTCTCTATATTTTTTTTTTTTTTTTTTTAAATAAACTAATTGGAAAAATTACATACTTTGAACACCACAGTCATTCCCGTATATTTAAAATTCAAAAGGCACAAGAATAGCTCAAAGGAAGCCCTTCTTGAGTTGTAGAAGGGTGGAAGAGGACATTATGCAAACAGATAGGTATAAAAAGATGGTTGAGGTGGAGTCACAGTTGTTACATAATGAAATGGAATGTGTAAGCCGAAACAACAGTGAAAGGTGAACTACGGTGGTGACCATCTTAAGCAGGTCATGCACCAGTCAACGTATTACCAAAATGTGACAGAAGGAATCAGTTTAAACAACCTAATTAAAACTCAACTGTGAGCATCCAATGTGATAAATATCTATTTTGCAGGTGGAAAATGAAGGGATTATTTGTCCGTAAATGGGTTTTAAACTTGGCATTAATAAAGAAAACCAATTTTTTATTTGATCTGAATTAAACAAAAACTTGAGAAATTATCAGGTTTTATTTTTTTAATACCATATTTTATTAAAAACACCCTCATTGTGGTTTAATTTGGGCTACTTTTAATTTATAAAGGAGCTCTCCTATACTACTCTATCTTTCGTAGAATTTGTTCTTTTTATCAGCTCTACGTCCGAAACTTCGTGGGAAGTTGTTTTTAAATGCTGGGACGTTCACGAAACCGGATTTTCGTTTTTTGCATCTCTAATATGTTCGGTAATTCTAAACTGGCCATTTTTTATGGCAATGCAAGTATGTTGTTCGTTGACTTCATAAACACCACTGTCAGAATTCTCAGAGGCAACATATTTTTAACTGTGTGAACTGTTTATTCGAAGTTATTGGAGGTTTAATAGTCGGTTTGAGATTATGTTATCTACAAGAGTTTGTTAAAGGGAACTGTGTACCAAACCGTCCAATCGATTCCCCTCATCCCAGTTGTAAGATCACGAACACAGAAAGCGAGTATGCTAACCATTCAGCTAACGAGAGCCCATTCTTTTTATCCGTGATCCATAGACGGAAGACTATCACACAACACAACATAGACAGCACAAAAATTGGGATAGCCAAACAAATCGGGATCCGGGTTTCAGATATCCTGAACTGGTCATGCCTACTCGTTTTAGAAGTAACGTATTCTCCAATCACTTCTCACGACTTTCTTAACTCCCTTTCTCTACGTCAACGGTACAGAATTTGGCAGTCAAAATAAAGAAGGGAGTGTCTAAAACAGTAAAACATTAGTCCACACTCGAAATTTTGTTAAACAAAACGAATTGATTGATAAAGTACGTGCATAACAGCCAACAAAATGACCTGGAGACTGTCCGAATGTAGGAACAAGAAGAGAAATAAAGGGAATGCTCGGAACTTTGTATCCTGAATAAACACGCTGGCAAACTGCGCCTAATACAATGTCAATCACAGTTAATGTGAAGAAGAACGTTGTAGCGCTATTTTAAGATACCATCCCAAAATTTATACTCAAGAAGCGGAGAAAAATTCATTTAAAAAAACTTATTCTGGATAGCTATGAGTCGCCGTGGCTCAGACGGTAGCGCGTCTGACTACGAATCGGGCGGCCCGGGTTCAATTCCCGGCCAGGACACTTTTCTCTCAGTGTTTCCATGCTTGGCGCTTTGAGGTGTACTCAGCCTCCTATCAAATTGAGTACTAGAGTGTCCTTGGTATTCCTGGGTGCCTTGGGAAGGTAAAGGCAGTCGATCGTGGGACTGACCACTCCACCTCACTTCGTACCGTAGGTCAAGAAAATGTGGAGCGCTACCTCCACATCCACCATGCACCGTTCACGGCGCGCGTTTAGCTTTACCTTTTTTTTTCTCTCTCTCTCTCTCTGGATAGCTGGCCTGAGTAAAATTTCTACCCTCTCAACAAACTTTGCTAATACATACTGTCAATGGTTCTCAACCGGTGTGCCACGAAGGTCTGAGACTGTGATTTTGCTGGTACAAGTAGCTACTTCAAATAATTTCTCTCAATATGTATTTTGAAAAATGGCCAAAAAATTATTCATGAGCTTAATAAACATTTTTATTTTACAGAAAAATTATTGGGTTAATTAAATAAAATCTTAACATAGAGCGTAAATGAAATTGATTTTTAAAGAAATAAATATTTTCCCGCACTGTTGCTCGTACGTTAGAGTGCGCGGGAATGCACTACGAAGGATAGGTGCCGCGAACGAAAATAGCTTGAGAACCACTGGTGTACCGTAATAAAATATAAAGCTTTTATGTTAGTAGATAGCAATGATTTAAATAATTTGCACTTGAAAAAAAATTACATGCAATCAATATACTTGATCTTAACTACAATGCTAGTTTGCATTCAGTTCCCTCATTATCACATTCGCCATCATAACGGATACCTCCAGCTAATTCAATTACCTGTGTATGACTTTGTCCACACGAACACCAGTTGTATGCTTTATCCTTCTGGCACCTCAACTTGAATGGTTTTTTGTCATATATCTTCCCCTTGTCCTTTTGATACGTAGCACTGTGAACCTCCTTAAGTGGATTGTACGGAATGGCCTCCGAAGTTGAACCACTTTTTTGTGAGTAGTTTCTTATCTGTAAAGATAATGTCACAAATGAATAATACATCAGGCATATCCCCTTAAAATTACCGCCAACTTTTGGATACTTAAATAAAACCTGGAAATGGACATCACGTGTCTAAGAAACTGGAGAGTACTTATTGAATAGAACAATTGCATCTAAACACTTCTCTAGAGACAATATGTGGCATTTATGCAGTTTAGGGGAACAAACCTAAGAAGGTGATTGAATTTAGGATATTAAATTTTAAGCCTAAAAGGAAATCAAAGTGTAGCCAGTGCACCTATGATGGCAGAAAATGTAATCCGAGCGTGGGACTGACCACCCCACTTCACTTCGTACTGTAGGTCGAGAATTTGTGGAACGCTACCTCCACATCGCTTATGCACCGTTCACGGCGCGTGCGTAACGCACAGGATAGTTTTTTTTTTTTTTTTTTTACTGTTGTACACTAAGAATCACTACTTTTTATGATACCATTTCGTTTACAACTATGTATATAATTATTTTTTAAGTAAACTCTCGCGAATTTATCACATTTGTCAGTAAATAGGAGGATCGCTTTTAAGAATTTTGTGCAATTGTAAAGCCATTACTGGAAATTTCTAGAAGACTTTCTACACGGATATTCACACAGACACTACTATAAACACATAACGACAGCCATGAATAAAAAAAAAGTGTTACGAAAAGCCACGCGTCTTTATTATTTCGTTAAATACGCCAATACATACGCATTTGGCGGCATGCGGAGGAATACTAATGGCACGTCTTATGAATGACACGTATTTTGCTACAAAAATCACGGATAAGAATGTCGACCGAAGAGAGGTATGTTGAAGTCAGGTGAGACTATTTTCTCTTCATTATACGCGATGTACATAGCGTTTAGTACTCACTTCATGTGCTCGCGCCCAACGTAGAAGCAGTTAAATAATCCGAAGTACCATTTGCTCTTTCACTCTCATTTTACACTTCCATGGCTCAAAACTTTGTTAACCTATATTTTGCGTTTCAATACTTTCCCAGACTTGAGAAATATTACTTTTTTTTGCGGACTTCACGGAATCTTATCACTATTACTCGGAGCAGTGTGTCGGTACTATGAACCGGCTACATGAAGGTCAATTCTAATCTGGAATAGGGCAATATAGGTTAACAGCACCAGTAGTCAACCTTTTCCGAAATAAGGCTTAAAGTTTGTTCTAAATATGAAAAAAGTAGCCCAAATTGCAATTCAGCTAATAATCAATCAAATAGAAACATTGTATAACTCTTGAATGTTGTAACGTCTTACCAAAACCCAATCAAATTCCTTCAAGTTTCATGCAGGAACCTGTTGAAATGTCTTTTCGCTTGAGGGTAAATGGAATCGGAAGATCATTCCTTTTCTTTTCTTTTTTTTAATTCGGCGTATTTCCCAGTAATTGATAGAAGTAATGCTTATTTTAAATATCTGAAACATTGTTCTTTAGTGTGAACATGGTTTTCCTCTGAATCCCGTCTTGTTTTGTAAATCAACCAGACAAAAACTAACGGCAAAAGTAACATGTTTTATTTACTAGTCGGTCACACGCCTGCGCTACAAAAAAATCATGTCTTGGTATAAAGTTTGTGTAGGTTTATTAATTAAATATAGCTTGCGCTACGAAAAATCTATGTTCGATATTTTTACCTCCTTTGTTAAGTTAGGAAAGTAGAAACTGAAATATTATACAGCCTAACACGTTTACTATCACTATTCATTATTTTATAAATGAACATATACCTAGACTATATGATCAGTGCAGATGTGGGACGAAAATGTTTCAATTAGATAAAGCTTAACAAAAAGTGTATTGAGTTATTCTGTGGTTCGATATGTGCATTTAAAGTAACAACATATTACGACGAATCAAGAATGGAAATATATTGTAGAATTTATAGTTTGGGCTTGTAGTATGTGTTATTAGAAATGTTATGAAGTGGATATTAGTTTACTGTCTCTGCAAGTCTGTTATATTCGTAACCGTTTTAATCTTCTTTAAATTAAAGAGCAGTAGCTACTTTTGTTATAAAAAAGTGACTCTGTCAGTGCCACGTTTAGTATACCTACATATTATACCTCAATATATTCATTTGCATGTAACTATGAAGTAAGTAACGAAAATACTGATTTTATGACAATCAATAATAAAGTGTATATTATTAAGTAACACATACGTTGTTTTCTTTTTTATATTGACTACCCGCAACGAATAAGGCCGGGTAAAACTGCAGCTGTCATGATTAATTTGTTGCCATAAATGCAATATAATTTCAAACTCTAATATTCAAATTAAGAACTAACTACTTGCCTTTACGCGTGTATACTTGGTCCAATGAGAAAGTTTGATAAAACTGCTATATATGATGCTTACTTTGTATATATATTAAAAATAGCTTCAGATTTTTTATTTTTTTTATTTCACTAAATATAGATTCAAAATATTTTTTCCAGCAAACACTAAAGCTGAATCCTGGATGGGGTATAACCTCCAGTTTTTAATACAATTTGTTACAAAACGAACATAAATTGCTCCGTAAATTGTCTCATATAGCCAAGGTAATAATAGTTTTCATAATATTCCTGAATAATAGGTGGGGTTACGATTACTGTATACACAATGGACTAGCCAAGAGTAGTAACCACAGTTATTTTGTAAATGTATCTATTTTTACAGACGTATACGAAAAAATTAAAAAAAAGCGAGAATACAATAATTCTAGCTTATTGACAAACAAAAACTTAATTTTAAAATATTCTAACGTAATAAATTTGGGTTAATTTACAGGTACACGCTGTAATTTTGTCATCATAGTAAACTCTTATCATAAAGATTTTCTTTCGAAAAAATTTATGAATACCTATTTTCTCTTTTGCAGTTTTATCTGTAGAAACAACGTTTTCCCTCTTTTCGATTTCCTCTTCTTTGCTCATCCTATAACAGCTTTTTGTTAACTGAATGTTGGAGTAAAATTTATAGTTTGTCCTCAACAAAGAGTTGTGGTCACCATATTCCAATCTTCAATATTACCTTATCTTATAAACAAACTTCAGTAATAAGAAATAAAAGGAACAAGAACAATAGGAAGATTTCCAGTATAAAAAGTAACCGATTTTAAGTAAAAGAAATTACGCCACTCCCATGTGAGTTATTTCCTGTGGGCACAAATAAAAATCTCTTTAACGTGGAGATCATAGAACTACAAGCTCCACACGAAAAGGACGCCATTCCTTTGTTATGTTTCTCATTAGATAAGCAGAGTAACATATGTTGTCGCGAAATCGTCTTATTACTGAATTCTCCGTATTTTGGAAGTTCGTCAATCGTGAGTTGAAAAGCCAAGAAGACTGCATTTTCAGATATTTTTGCGGAAGTGCAACTCAAATGACTTAACAGCCAATATCTATTATACCCTGAACACAAACGTTAAAGGCATTATTCCATACCAAATAATACAATTAGTTCACTGAAAGGGCATTTAATTACTGCACCCAATTTTAAATTGGTTCACATATTAAACTTACTTCAGTTTTATTTTTAAATGTACAAGTGATTTTAGTAACCATTTTATAATATTAAGGGACTTTTAGTGACCAACTGTAGAGAAAGCGACTTTTAGTCGACATAGTGACTCAGTGGGAGGCCTGAATTCAATGTATTTCTTGAAATAATTCTTATTGTGAATAAGATATTATACACCGTTCCTCTACAAGCCTGTTTTATTTCGTGCCAAGTGTTTAGTATTGAAGTACAGTAGATGTTCTTAATCGTTCACTAAATTGTTATCATGTGAATTAAAACCTGTAAATCAATTCGATATTTTAGTATTTATGTTGTGTTATTTCGTATACCTATATTCGTAACAACATCGACTATTAAGAACCATAAAGGTTTCTCGAAGACAAGGATCGTTTGGGACATTAACATTATAGAAAATACTTTTTTGAACTTGAGCTTAGATACGTTCCCGCTACGCGAGTAACCCAACCGTGTCAATATATAATTTTGCAATCAGCTATAAACTTTTAAAACACATACTTTGGAATCAATAGTAATTTAAAAGAGAAAACAGACGAAAAAGGAAAGGAAAGAGAAACCGGATGACTTATGATAGTCAACAACTAGCATGAGGTGGTCGACTACTGACATTTATGCAGTGCGTTTTCTCTTTTCCTTCACTGATTTCTAAGAATGAACAAATCATGGAGCAGTTACTTTCCAGAACATACAAGACAATATCAAGAATAGGAACAAAATGTATTTTACACGCATGTTAAGGTTCCGAGTCTCAAATTAAACTCAACAGATCAGTTCAATGGACGACTACGGGCACAGTTACCCTAATCCAACAAAATGTAATGTAATCTGACCTAGTAAAGCGCGTCCAACAACAAAAAAGAGCGTTGTCACTGAAACAGTAAGCTAGAAAAGTAGAAAAATTAGTGAAAGTAGATTTCTAGCCCTACTAATTGCGGAACTAGTTTCTAATGGCTACAGGGCTGTTACAAAAATCAAAATGAATTAAGGAATAAAACAGATCCTAAAGGGGGTGAACGGACTCTGTGAAAAGCGAATCAGAACTTTTGATAACAAGTTGCGCCTAAATAGTAATATGTGTACAATGAATGCTATTATTGGAAGCACAAACACTGTAATGACAAGTACATTAAATCCATTCGACTAACATTGACAGAGACCATCCATAATTCGACTAGTATTTGAAGCACTTTTAACTCCTCGTGGGTTAGGATGAAAACTTTCTCCAGATTGAAGTGACTGTTCGAGCACCGTGATTTGTAAATTGAAACGTTTCTATGACACCGAATTTTACGTGAAAAACCGTCTTCTTGATACAGAATAGTTTCCCCACACCGTATACTATCTTATACACGTCAATATAATCTACACTTTTACTTAGGTGGAGGAAAAAAGCACACTTTTGTCATAAATAACAGTTTGTAATAGGCCATTGTCGAAGGAAAACGAAAGAAGTATTTCTATATTTGTTGATAACACTATGGTAAATCCCCGATCTGGAATACCATTATTTCGCTTTGCTTAAGTTGTGTGAGAAATCTTCACTTCCTGCAGAGGCAAAGTGCAGCTCGTAGCAGCCAAAAGATTTAACAGTTAAAGGAGGAATCTAATATTAGTAACTGTATGGATGTGTTATAACACTGAATAAATCAAAGTTTTGAGTCGGAAGTGTGAAATGGGACTGAAACAGCGGAATATATGTGGAACATTCTCTGTCAATTCGACCAATATCAGTAAAGTTTCCAGGTCACAGTCTGGGATTTGCCTGAAATTTGGTATGATGAAGCAACCATGTCTGGAAGACACTTATACGAAATATGACGTTACTCCGAGAAATAGTTCCAGAGTTAAGGCCTGTGAAAAATGGTGGTGTGGATCAGAAAATGTGACCCACTTCTGTGTAATGTACCTCGAAGCCAATTTCAGGACTCAATAACTTTGCGATTATTTATCACCGCCAAATGATGTTTACACATCCAACAGACCTCCACCCAAGGAACATACTCGTTGCATCAAAAGAACCACAGCTTGTTTACATCCGCAGAAAAAAGAATCTAAAATATGATTTTAAAATTTGACACTTCAAGAGATGCATATCTGGTGTGTCTGAGGTCGGACATGCAATCCACCCAAGAAGATGGTTATATTTTTCTAGTAATTCTGACTCAACAAGCACATAAATCTAACAAAAATCGTGCTACATGTTGCTGAAAGTACAAAAAATTGAAAAATTACAAAAAAAATGCGGATTTATGAAATCTTATAGCAAAAAGAGGAGACAAGTGATATCCAAGTCACGTTGCGTACACTACATAATCAGACCCCCCCCCCCCCCAGTAATACGAATTCAGGTTACTAATTATAAACAAATAATTGCATTCTTGCATAGAATACAGATCAGACTCACAATAATTATTGTTAAGCTTAATGGCCCCCCTTAGGAATATTTGAAAGACGTGGGTGTAGTAATGGGCACTAGCGGTGAAATAAAAAAATGGCTGCTTTTAGAGGAAAAAAAGTAACAGAAAGGTACTGCAAATTCAACTTGCTGAATGGCTTACTGGCTTCTTTTGAATAGAATCTGTTTATTGCTGCTGATATGTTTCTAATCCATGAGAAAGAAAGTTCAAAAATCCAACCAAATTGTATACTTCCCCCGTTTTATCCCGGAGATGGATATTTTTGTAACCAGTTTTTACAAATGAAGGTATTTTTCTTCCATTTAACTAGAATGCTGAAAAATACTTTTTTTTTTTCGAAATGAAAATCAATCATACTCTGTGCTGTCGGGAATTGACCAAAGGAACTCCTTTTAGCTAGTAATTTATAGCGAAAATACCTCAATACATACAGTTACGATTTGATTATTGAGTAAGATAACAACATTTTATTTCGTTGAAGCTACTCTACTTTATTTAAGTTGATGGACCATTACTGAGACAGAAGTGGTCCATTACTAGATTCTCTGGATGAATATGTGGCCCACAACTGGTACATAGCAGTCTCATATTTGTTTCTTTTAAAATTATACGCAATAGTAACAAATTCCTGACTTAGATATCATAGTTTCTATTTATATAAATCAGAATGCAGGAAAATGTGGGTGAAAGTTAGTTTCCTTTCTTACCTTATAAGTTAATTCAATAACAATGTCAATGTAGCTTTACGCGGCCCATTACTGGTACACTCACTGTTTATCTAAATAGGTTATAATGAATTTCATAACTATAGCAATATTTATGTTTAGGCAGTAAAAACGTGAAAATAGGCACTAGAAATTTCGAATAAGGTCAAAAATGTAACTTGTAAAACTTCCACAAACAATTTAGCGAAAACTAACACCTTGATCGCACTAAAGGTTCTGCACATCTCTACCGGTTGAAAAGAAATGGAAAGGAACAACTTGTAGAAAAGTTATTTGTTATTTCAGATTTCATAAAAACAGGCAAAATAAAATTTGCTGTAGGCAGGCTATGACTCCCCAAAATGAACTTCTGTCAAGTTACCTTTATATTATTTCTAACTTAAAGGAATCATAGGTATTTTGCACATTCGTAACTTCATTGCTATTCATAACATAGCATTACAGTCCATTATTACGTATTTGCAACAGAGATACTGGAAAGGAATCAACAGTGAAACAAGAACTAAACAGTGCAATATAATATAGATATTGAATAATTTATTTTGTCTTATGTTATATTCACTATTACATTATCATTCCATAACTGAATTATGGTCCAAAATCCGCAAGTACCCTATAACGTCAACCGTTTCGAGATTTGTTTTAATACGGCGAATTCTATCATCCGCCTGAATATATTTCTTTCTTTTCATGGGCGAGTCTTTCTCTCAAAGCATTGCCCCGTACACGAAGTCCCGCTTTTCCTGGGTTCTCCGAAGTGCATCTATAAATCGCCCAATCGTCTCGTTCCTTTACGTTAGAGATATAAAAATAACTTGCCAGACGTTTATTTTGGAGTATCATAGGCTGCCTAAGCAAATTTGCCTATTTCAATGTATAGTACCTATAAACAGTGTTCTATTTGTGCAATTTCCAGAGAGGAGGAAGAATTAGTGAGATATATATTATACGGTATTTTGGGATAGTCCATATCTCAGGTTAGAGGTATGTATCTGTAATCAGTACCACAGAAGATATTTAGAGAGGGGGATAATCCCAACTTTCCTCGCTACAAATCAAATACTGCCTATAAATGCACACTTTTATGAAATATGAAATACAAAATTATTCCTTTTTCATTTCTCTTCAACCGGTAGAGAAAAGTTCTGTGTGGTATGCAGAAACTTCGCTGTTTTCAAGGCGTTAGTCTAGTTTTAGCCAAATTATTTGACTTCTGTGCCTAAACGTCCGGACTCTAGTTATGAAATACATTTTAATATATGTAGATTAACCTATTTAGATAAATGGTTTTGCGCCCAAACATCATGAACCCCGTCGAGTCAGCGACAGCGAAAGACGGGCTAGAAGAAGCAAGGTTAGATAATGTTTTAATAATGCGCGATGCACATCATGTTTAACCTAACACCACACGTGAATGCTCAATTTCTGGTTTCAAATGGAATGCCCGACGTATACTAAAGGAAGGCCCAATAGTACAAAAATTAACAAATCCCTTTATTTATTTCTGGAACTTATGATTTGAAACCAGTTCAAATGAAAACCGGTACTTGTCGAGCTGGGTTTTTGGTTGCTTGATTCGATATACCATGTTCGCAGAAATTAGGGTGGGTTAGATTGCATTAAGTGTATGAAAGAGTACAAGGACCATGAGGTTAATAGACAAGCTCCATACAAGTGCAAGGATCAGTCCTATATATCCAGAACTTTCTATTCAAAAATAAAACTAAAATATTACATACTACACCGTATACAAGGTGAATATGTCTGTACGTTTGTGCTGAATTTATTGTCACACAACTAAGCATCTTCGGAACCTTCCAAAAGGTAAAACTCATTTTATCGCTTCTAAAAGTCAGTATTATTTACACAAACATCAATATCTTCTTCGTCTTCTTTTTGGAAGTGTTGCCAACTTTGAAAATCCCACGAAACCGTTGAAAATGTTCCAATTTGCTCCGAGGGTTCGACAAAAACATTGACTGCGATAGGTAAACATTAGGGTGGGTCGAAAAATATTTTTTTTCTGGAATTGATATAAGGGGGTACGGAAAAGTTGCCAAATGCGATGTCCTTTCTAAAAAAAAAAAGTTTTTTTTTTTAAAAAAAGTCACTCGATCTTAGGGTTCCGCTGGAAGGGAAAGGCTGAAAGAATGCCGAATCAATGGAGGGATAGTTATTGTACAAATTTTTAAGGAGAAGAGAGATATAAAGGATTGTGGAAACTATAGAGGAATTAAATTAATGTCACATACGATAAAAATTTGGGAGAAAATTGTAGAAGAAAAATTACGAGAAGGAACATCAATAGGAGAAGCAATGGCGACCTTATAGGTACGGGCGAACCGGGCAACCGCTCAGGGCCCAGCGCCTAGAGAGAGGCCCCGCGCTTCCGACAATTAATTGTTTTGCGTGCCTGGAGTCACCTAAAATACTGCAGTTGTAGTTCTTTATCATAATACTAATAAATTACCAATCTTAGTGTTTGTTTACTGCGTTTTGTTTATTTTCAAATTGAAATTTGTTGATCATAGTTGATTGAGTAGATGCCACGTTTTAGGAGCTCTCAGATTTTGTGTGTGTGCGAATATAAGTGCATAGTAAAAGAAACCGGGCTGTGCGAAATCTACCCGAACAAAGACCATGACCATGACTCAAAACCAGTTGTCTATTCTCGCTCTTGTATCTATAGAAAACGACGTTGCATCTACTCTAGATTATAGCGATTTGATTGAAGATTATAGCAACAAGAAAAGTCGCAGAATTAGCCTTTAACTACTATAAAAATGCGTTACTATTCTAATGCTATACTTGTTTATTTAGTTTGAGGTAATTTTCGGATTCCTAATTATACGATATTGTATTTCATTTCATCAACTTCATTACATCTTGTAAATCAATACCTGAATTCCCGATATAAAAATTCTTCGCGATCAGAAGTGAGGATTTGCGTTAAAAATATTTTTTTGCATACAAATACGCACATATTTTGTATGTATGTTCGATTGTACATATATTGGGGTTTTGGTTTTTGTAATTCATGGGGCCCCGTGATGAGTCATTGCACAGGGCCCCGCAAATGCTACGGACGCCTCTGCAGTCTCTACGGAGAAGAACAATTTGGGTTTATGTCAGGACAAAAGTACAACGGACGCAACTTTTATATAAGACAAACTAAGGAAAAGTATCAGGAAAAGCAAAAAAGGATTGCACATGGTTTTTACTGATTTGGAAAAGGCCTATGACAGAGTACCAGGTCAGGATGTATGGAGTAGTTATAATCCTGCAATATTTCTGATTTTACAGGTTGCTAACTCTAAATCAAAAAATAAATTAATTTGACACTATCTACAAAAGGATTAGAGTTGGCAACACTATAACATTAGATGTGGACATGAAGAAAAGAAAATATAATGTCTGAAATCTAAATCGCTCCGTGGAGAGGATAAAGGCCTCAGTCTAATAGACTATTTGGCCTGTTAAAATGTATACATATGTGAATATAATTTAATGAAGATATACGTGAAAAATTATAAAAATGAATATATTTAAAAGTGAATAAATGTAGAAGATGGAAATAGTATTATTATGTGATTCATGGACTCGTCACCTCTATAAAAATGTGGGAGGAAATGGGGAAACGACGTATATACGAGACATTGTGGGGCGAAAAGAGAAAATGTACTGTCATATGGAATATTGCGGGATTATGACTGCTTGTGGTATACAGTGTTGCCTTGACAGTGTCGCAGAGTTGTAATTATGTCGTTCAAGATGAGAGGTTAGTAACAACCCAACAGTGAAACATTGTAGTTGATTTCACGGGAGCTGAGAGAACTGGAAATACCGGAGGATACCTCAAGACTCCTCCGAAAATAGTTAGTCAGTTTTTCCCGTATAAGTTTTAAAAGATGTACGCGAAATTATTTGAAAACATATCATTCTTGAATACAGATCTTTGTCTTTTGCTCTTAATTTATAATTATTTCTTGTTTGTAATTTTGTCACAACTTTATTTTCTTCTTTCCTAATTTTGTATGAAATGAAAAAAAAAACTTTTGTTACATTGCAAGTTTGTTTCAATCATTTTAAAATTATTTCTACCTGATAAGAAAATTTCAAAAAACAAGTTTCAGTTTTATGATTGTATTTTTGTTTCTCTACATTTTTCAGAATAGTTGAGACGCTGCCTTTTGCTGATATTAAGAAAGTTATTTGGTATGGACACAAGTGTATTACAAGTTGTATGCAGTCCAGGGTGCAGGGGAATCACATATAGCTGAGTCCTTATGTGAATAAAATCAATATCTTGTGCTGTATACACATCCTAACAGTGGTTAGGTTTCAGCTCTGTCATGTTGATTTTAAGTGCAATACTCTTTCTACCATTGTTTTTGCCTGCGCTATGCAAGTTATCATTATTTGGGTTTTCAGTGGTCAAGTTCAGCTCTGTCACGTTACATGGAGTTCGTACTCCTTTAATATGTCTTATCCTGTGTGTTATGCAACCTAGCATTATTAACTTTTTCAGTGACCAAGTTTGGCTCTGACACGTTATATAAAATACAAGCAGGACTGTCTTGGGTGTTGGAACAATCCCAGATCGTCCGTCATCTCGGAGGTTACATCATCATCTAGGTTTGAGACTCACCGTTCAACGTCTTTATTACGTTTTCTCTCGTTCAAATTAACCATGAATGGCCAGTCTTAAAATGTAGTGTATATTAACCTATCTGCTGAAATCAGACATGAAGACAACATTGAAAGTAGCTATCAACAACTCAAATATTGCAAAAGTTGAATTTATTAAAATAATTTTGTGATTGCCAACACTTTAGCTTGTTAAATTAGTAACATTGGTTCTAGTGTTCTCCAAAATGTACAAATGCTACATATATCTCGAACAATAAAAAATAATTAATAAAATAATTCTAAATTCATTGCTAAAGCAATTGCGCGTCTTTCGACACTTCGATTAGTAGTTTTCTTTTTAAAGGGAAGCAAACGGGAATGGATGTTTAGTTAGAGTAATTGAGTCTCGGCTGAAGGTAAAACCCCGATTAGTGCAGCTAATATGGCTACCTAATTTGCTGATAAACAGCTTCCGATCAGAACTCTACAAATACTTTCAATTAATAGTAACACTGGGAAGGTAAGTTTTTAGTTTTTGTTACTCCTTCATTACGTTCTGTCAGGTTAGATTAATTTTGGTTCGGGCAACAAGGGACACTGTTAATTAGACTGGAGAAACATATATAAGCAGTGAAATGCGTTTCAATGTTGCTCAATTGGGCTTTCTGTATAGGGGTACAGTAAAATCTGAGTGAGAGAAGCTTTATCTGTGTTTATTGTGTGCTAATTGACCAATCAAATCTCTTTGATTAAACAGTTTTCATAATGGAATAACACTACATACAAGTACAGTGTGTCTCAACTAGCGTCTTAAAATCAGTACTGAAATAGTTCCAACGTAAGATAATTTATTTTAACACATGTGGATTAAGAATATGTTTCAACAACTCCACATTAAAGTTGTGATTTCCAGTACTGTTACATTCAATCTATAGGGTGTCTCAAAATGATTACCCTGATTTCCAGAAACATCACTTCTCTATTACGTAATTTTTTTTTCATGAGTGAACAAATGAGATTGTTCAGTCCCGAAATTTTGCGATGGTAGAAACACGAGAGCGTCAACCATTTGTTGATTTCGGACTATTGCAGCAGATGTAAATGCTTGTGACTTCATAAAAATAGACCGTAATAATTTTTTTTCTAAATTGTAATGGTTATTTGCAAGGTCTCTGGTTACTAAAATCAGTCAACAGATAAGTTACCAAAGAAAATATCTCCTCGGAAAACACGGACAGAAAAGAAAACGAAAATATTGTATTCCATCTTATCGTATTGTTTGTAAAAAGTGAAGAACCCAACAATCCTTGAAAGAATAACATAGAACGCGAGGCGTGCTGGTTGAATGTAAAAAAAATTTAACTAGTTTGCATGACGATACTGAAGATGATGAAGCGTGTTCTGAGTCTGGTGAGATATTTAGAACCAAGTTTTGTTCTGCTAAGGAACTGAATAGGAGATGCGCAGATAATGAAGACATTATTAAATGAATGATGGATTTTGCCCCTAAAATTGAATAATTTCTAAAGCTTAATGTTACTACACCTTTTTCACTACATTATTCCACGGAGTTAAAATGTCTGGAAACAGAGTTAAAAGTTGTTACCCAGTCATGAATAAATAAAGCTGTGAAGGTACAAACGATTTCAAATCTTACTGAGCTATTGGAAGGATACGAACTGGCTTTCCAGGAAGCATTAGAAGGTAGTCCATGTATCATTTACCATTCCTGTGTCTAGTGAAGGAATATTCAAATGGCGGTCTCCTGCCCGGATCCGGATCTCATAGCATTTCCCCCCCGAACCTCCACAGTTTCATACACTGTCAAGTGTAAAGTTTGAATTACCAGTTCACTAGGTGAAATCTTAAAAAAAAAAAGCGCAGAAGTGTAATCTGAATTCGTGGTAATATACGTGTTTACTTGGGGTCACGATGACTCAGTGGTAGAGCGCTCACCTCTCTGGTGTTTGGAGCTCTTCGTTCGATCCCAGCACATGCCATGTGAGTTTTGTGATGGACAAATACCATGTACCTGTGGTTTCTCGGGGTTCTCCCGTTTTCTTCCACTTCATACCACCAATTCTCCCATCATCATTCATACGTTAACTAAAGGCCTTAAATAAAGTTCAGACATGTTTACTTCTATATTTTGTAATTATTCCATGTACAAAGTAACCAATACGTCCTAACAGTACTGTCTTACTCGACTAACTATCGTATATGGATCCCAAGAAGTCTTTTTTTATTGCAACATTACCATCAACCCGGACGGCCACCAGGAAAAAATTAATTGAAGTTCCTTGATCTAGTGCAACTTGTGAACGGTGTTTCTCATGTCTACGTCGACTTAAGAACTCGCTAAGAGGTAAGATGACGGATGGACGTTTGAATAATTTTAAAGTAGCTTAAAATGGAGAGCAGTAATCAAACATTTAGATTCAGACATACTTGTATAGACTTTCGACGAAGTTCATAGGAATCGTCGGATTGTTCTTCACTGACTAAGTATTATAATATTCTTTTAATGAAACCTTCTTTACATATATTCTTAACATTATTTACATTCTTTGCATGCGCCATTTAACTGCCTCAAAACTTATCTAGTGATCTTTGTATATTTGTACATTTTGCTTTTCTTTTTCTTTTAATTACTTCACAATGGCTCCTAGACTAAAATATGAGACATCTTCTCTCAATCCTCTATATGTACAAAAACATTTTGTTGCGCAGAGATATTGCAACACTATCCAACACTTTTGGGTATAACCTAATTCCATGGAAATGGAAACAATATAGTGCCACAGTAGTGCTGTCAACATTTTTCTGGAAGCAAAGGGTGAAAATTCCATGTTTAACAGAAGGGGAGGGGGTGATTAATATCTAATATGAGTTACTCTTTACCTTAGTACTTAGAAATTGTGTGTTTTCTATTTTTAAAAGCTCTCACGAACTGTTAAATTAAAAAAAATAAACAATATTAACCAAAGATGAAACAGCATGTTTCATATGAATCAAATGAAGAGGACACAGATCTAAGTGGATTACGAACAGGAGAAGGTTATTACAATTGGTATCATCCATACTTACAAAACTACTTCGGGTTGTTCTTCCGTGATTCTCTGCATGGAGAAGGTTATTATAGGTGTTCTGAAGGCATTGCCTTCGAAGGTCTCTTCTTTGCCAATCGGAAAGAAGGTTATGGTTTAGTTTCGTTCTCTGATAATAGCACATTTGAAGGACTTTATAAGAATGATAAGCGCTTTGGTCCTGGTGTTTTTAAGAACCATGATGGACGAGATGATGTAGGTTTATGGTATAACAATAAAATTATTCGCATATGTGAAAAAATTGATGGTGTACACAAGCTAGCACCAAATGAGAAAGCTAAATATTATTTAACTTATCAGAAAACTATTATTGAAGTGGATGAACCAGTTAATGATATTGCCAAGGATGTTCTAAGTGCTGTTTGCGCTAGTGCCTCAACGTTAAAAAGAACAAATGAGCTTTATTCTTCCGAAGTAATGGATTATCGAAGTCAGACTTTTGACCAGAAATCATTTTCTGAAAATTTGTTTGGGAAACAAATAACTGATTCTACACCAAAAAGTCTCATTGTATGGAACGACTCCCAACTCATGATAGAAATAATGCAGCATACATACAAATACAGAATGTTTGAACCAATGCTATCGTTCTGTGTTGTTTGTTTATTAAAGAATAAAAGAACATTATTTCGAATAGCAGGAAACAAAGAAATCGCATCGTATGAGTTTCTTCGAGCTTGTGCTCGAGGCGACATAGAAGTAGTCATGAATACTTTCCGCGAACATGATCTATATTCTGATGTGGCAGACTCGTGTGGTAACACAGGAGTAATGTTTGCATCTGAAATTGATAATCAAAACATTATTAATTTTCTTCTTGATCAAGGGGCTGATGTCAATAACACTAATGATGAAGGCTTGACTCCATTTTCGATATGCGTGCTAAGGTATATAACACTTACAATGCACATTGAGAGTTGGGAAGAGCTTATTCCAAGACATTCGAAACCAATGACGCATGCAAAGGAGTGGTGGGGATGTTTTGATAATCACGTCCATCTGAATTGTAAAGTGCTTGGGGAAAATGAGACTGAACAAACGGCTACTATAATTCCTTATATGTTTTCTAAGTTCGATTTGGTTCCTATGCCTGGAGAAAAACGCAAAAATGCAGACAAAGAACTGAAAAAGGAAGACACACCTGATCCGAACCAATTACAAAAATTGTCAACCATAATGAATACTTTAAAATTACTCGTTCTCCGTGGTGCAAAGCCCAACATATGTGTGGTTCCTCGAAATCCTCTTTTTCTAGCCATCTATTGTAAGGACGTTGAGTTAACAAACTTTCTGTTGAAGATAGGTACAAATCCTGATGTAACTACAGACCAGTCAGACCAGTACTTAACACCACTCACTTTAGCATGTCAGATGGAGGGTTTTACAATTATTAAAATCATAAATTTATTACTTCTACATGGCGCTGAACCAAATCTTCGAAGTGGGTGCAAGCACGATGTCCAACGGCGCCAAATGATACTAGGTGGAAGAGTGGTACCTCAGGAAGAAGACACTGCTGGTAAAACACCTTTACACGTGCTATGCATTAAGACATTATTCAATCAAAGAGATGGTGATTTTATGAAGGAAGTTTTTGCTTCGCTAAAAACGTATGGAGTAAATCTTAACCTACGCTACCTGAGTCATACACCTTTATCATTAGCAATTCTTGCACGGAATTTGGTAATGGTAAAATTGCTGCTCGAAAATGGCGCTAATCCTAATGAATGGTTGGGTGAAGACTTGGGAGTTCCACTGAGCGTTCTCATACTGGAGAAAAGTGGATTGGTCAATGCTACTGCCGCAGTGGCAACACAAATAATGAAACTTTTATTAGAGTATGGAGCAGATCCTATGATTAAAATTCCAACAACCAGTGGCAAGGACATTTCTCTCCTGGATTTTGTTAGTGAAAAGGGGAAAGAAAAGTTTAAGAAACAACCAAGTCGAGAAATTAAAGGGACAAATAAGAAGGAGACCAACAATTTACTATATGAATTGAAAGAGATAGTACAAGATCTTGAAGGGCAACGAGAAGAAGAACTTAGGAAGAGTACAGTGAGCAGTCCTCTAGTAAAATCGCAAACAAGAACACTAAACATTTCAGAGAAGGAAACAGTTCATTC
The DNA here is from genome assembly GCA_022664845.1 of Lepisma saccharinum. Taxonomy (NCBI): domain Eukaryota; kingdom Metazoa; phylum Arthropoda; class Insecta; order Zygentoma; family Lepismatidae; genus Lepisma; species Lepisma saccharinum. The sequence continues at coordinate 6,280 of JAGDQP010023570.1, read as the reverse complement.
GCGTGATGAAATAAAGCACACCAGTGAAGATTCATCAGAATGCAAATCAAAACATCCAACACATGCCGTTAAAACAGTTGAAGGAAGAGCACAGCAAACATTAAAAGAAGTAGTATCAGAACATGCATCAACATATTCAAAATTTCCCGAGAAACTGTTTAAAGAAGAAGTTCCTGATCAAATTGAGCAAGTTTTAAACAGAGAACTCTATTCAAAACTTTCCGAGGAAGTACCTAACGATATGAAACAAGAAATAATTCCTGATGAAAAAGTGCAAGACTTGAAGGGAGATAAAGTAAAAAATTCGAAACTTTCTAAGAAAAGAAGTCAAGATATTCGCAAGGATAAATCTGGACAAAAGAATTCAAAAGCTCCTTCATTTCGTATTTCGAATCTTTCAAAATTATCAACCTCCTTATTATTTGATAAGGAAGGTAATAAAATATCTCTAGCATCGGAAAGCAACAAAAGAAAAGTTTCAAGTCTTGTTAGTGAAAAGGAAGCCAAATTGCTTTCACATAAATTAAGAAAGGAAAGAAAATCTATTAGACACTTCTCAACTACATTTGGCAGCAAAGAATCTTCAGGTAAACAAACTAGAAAAATATTGAAACATACTTCAACAGTTTTTGTAGAAAAGAAAGCCCAGCATGCTTGGAAAGATGAATATAAGAGATATGACAAAGGGACAGACGGTAAGATATTGAAAGAAGACGACATATTCACTTCTGGGTTACTGAAGGATGCATTTGACAATTTTGGATCTTCTCATACCATATATTTAGACGGAGAGTTGTATTTCGTCCCAAAATTACTTAAAATTATTAACGAAAATTACAGTTACAACTAAATGAAACGTTATAATATTGAATGACAGTTGGAGTCATTTAAGATATTCTTATGTTATTAAAA
>JAGDQP010023569.1:0-28998 GCA_022664845.1 Lepisma saccharinum | reverse complement strand
TTTTTTTTTTGTTGTTGACCAGATCTCCACTTCCAATATTATTTATTTACTTTTATCAAACAAGATACATATTAAACTAGACATGTTTTACATTAAGTCAATGGCGTCATAGTACCCTTCGAATTAGACTCTTTGGACCTCTGGCCTTTTTGGACCTTTGGGCCTCTTTGGACCTCTCACACTTTTCTCAGCTTCCCTTCCACTTTCCAGAATACCCTGCCAAGTCCATTATTAGAATCCCCATCAGTTTCCACGGTACGTTATCCTGAATCACATTTCTGGTCTCAAATCCCTTACCTTTCAAACGTGATTTTAGTTTCCGGAAAATCCAGAAGGCACAGGGTGCCAAATCGTGAATGTAGAAGGGCAAATGTACCTGGGTGATTTGATGTTTTGCCAAAAGAAACTGCACAAGACGTGATGAATAGGTGGACATGTTGTCGCAGTGTTACCCACAGCTGCGGTCCTTCTTCGTACTCCATCTCCTAGCCGGCAAATAGCATTAAAGTAAAACTTCTTATTAAAGATTTTTCCATGGAGGAGCGTAGTCGTACAGTACTTTCACAATCAGAACGTACATTCAACTTGGTCTTGACGTTGCTTCTTCGGGTATGGATAATCAGATGACTGTTCATTGGAAAGACTTGGCATTCGTTTCTGGGTAATTAACGTTGACCCACGATTCATCTCCCGTTAACATTTTGGATGAAATCTGGTTCCTTGTCAGCGATTTCAAGCAAGTATTTAGCAACTACAGAACGAAGTGCCATCACACAATTCCCGCTTAAGGGAGTCCCAATTGTTTATAAAAGCTGATGGCTGAATAGTTATTAACGATCTAATTGAGATTGTGAGAGCTTCTATGGAAGGGAGCTATAGTTTTTGTAAAATTAGCTATGAATCACTTCGCTCAATAGAATTCCAAAGGACGTACGCCCGTGGGCTAGCTAACCTCTCGGTTCGCCCTCAGCGATGAGTGCTGCGTATCGATTCCTAATTAAAAGCTATCACAGTTTCGTTTTGGGACAAAAGTTAAGCTGAAGCGATTTCTGTTGATTGAGTTATGACAACATACACCTTTCGTATGTTTCGCCAAACAATCTTTCAACCTTGATTTTATTATCTTGCTGTTGAAAATGGCTGCTAATGATTTTCCTACAACCTTTCTACAAGGCATATATCTTCAACAAAAGTTCAGGGTATGTTTCAATATGAGCTCATTAACAGTTACCTTATTGGGATAAGCTATATTCTAAATGTTAATGTTGATTTATTAGACACTTTCTTCAACTTAATAACGTTCCAGATATGGTTTCAGGAGGCTACCGATAATTTGATCTTAGAATAAATAAACTTTTACCTAAACCTTAATATAATTTTATGTTAGCTTTCCTGTAAATGAGAGAGAGCCATAAACAACGTTTCATGAGGATGTTACCATATTATAGTGCACTAGTAAATAGATTTATCTTAATCTTAGTTCTGATTTATTGATAATCCATATTAGACTCCAGATTTCTCTGGGAATATTAACTGTTTTATTTAAGAATGCATTTGTTAACAATACAGATCTATTAAGCGTAAAATTTCATTATCTTCCCTTTTTTCCAACAACTTGAAAATCCATGAACAACACAGTAGCCTATCTCTAAAAAATAATCAGTATTGCGATAAATACTAGCAGTACGGACTTTTACTAAACTTTCAAATTACTCAGATTTCTGACATCAGTCACTGTAGATTGTCATGAACAATGCTTAGCATGAACTTCATTGTAAATATATGACTTAATATGACAATAATCCCACTCTAAATGTTTAAATAGTTTTACTCTATAACGAATTTTTTAAACTAACATCATTTCGTATCAATTTTCTTTCTATAAATCGTCTTAAAGAATTCTCACGAGTAGAAGAAAAGTCACTTCACCCAGTAAATTATTCAAAATTCTATTCCAACAGAACTGATCCCTGAAATTTTTTCTCAAACATTCTGTTGGTTTAGAATTTTGAATAATTTACTGGAAATACACTGTTTCATTTTTAAAGTTTGAAATTTTTCACTCAGACCTACGAGACCAGCGTGAGTTAAGGGGAAGAGGGTTCGTCGCCGGTTTATTACAAACCCCCTTGACAGTGATCGCTGCGTGGAGGTCCCGGCGGCGAGGGTTTAGTCCCTTTCAAGACTTTCTTTTCCATTGTTACTCTTTTGTTTTTTGTTTTCTTGCACCATCTGGTAACCCGGAAAAAACCCTACCAGATGTCCTTTGGTTTTATAACGAAACAACATTTTCTTTACCTTTCTTGCAGGAATTTCAAATTACTAGTTAGTTAATTCTAAAAGGAAACTAGCAATTTCCAAAGCATGCAAATTGTTGATTTTTATTGTGAAAATTTTCTGTTTGCTTGTAGCAAAATTATTACATTTATAATAATGTGTTCTATAATAAATGTGACTTTTGCTCAGGTTGTAGCTCAGCCAAATCTAAGATACGAGTTGCTTTCTTGCATAGGTTAATCTTGGCATGCGGAGAGTTGATGAATAAGAGATCTTGGCTATTGCAAGAGGAAAGATAATGCAGTATTTGGAACATTTTGCGTAGTTGGTATGACATCGGATCGCAAGGTGACGATCCTCATATTCGGGGATCGAATCTATACTAATCTTAAAAAGTAATAAAAGGATCGATATACAAACACTTCAATGACGTTTTTGTTATTGAGAAAAACCGAATCAGCAAGATCGATGTTGACATGAATGAGATTTAAACAACAATGAGTAATTGCGACACATAATTGTAATTTATTTGTATTAAGTTAATTAGATTAGATTGCATTTAGACATGCATTTTATTAAAGTGCTCAACTTAAGGATGTCTTCTGAGAGGATGGAATTTAGTTTAAAATGTTCTTAATAAAGCTTTCACTAAGTCAAAGGTACTATCACCCGTTGCACTATCTCCATAATTCTAATTCTGAACCAATGACTGAAGTTGAAATAAAGAAGTCTAAGTTTGAGCAAGTCAGATCATTTCAAAATGGCGTACAACGATAGTCGTCAAATTGGATGGATGCTGGGATTTACCTCAAAAGCTAGTCTGTAAGTTCAATCGACCGCCCAGCCGTGTGATCGGATCGTTCTTCGGATCCCAATCGTGTGGAATGATATATTTTTATACTCTACTTTAGTCTTGGCTGAAGGTAGACTTCTACTCCCAGTTTTACAATCGACCGCTAAGCTTCTAGCCAGAGCCAAGCTGAGGCCCTCATAATATGCAATGCAAAATATGACTTGGTCTCAACTTAGCGCTGGCAAGAAGCTTAGCGGTCGATTGTAAAACTGAGAATTAGTCTCACATGTGCCCTTGGTCTCGTTGAAAGGTCAAGTTCAACATGTGCTTTTACTGTGATTGGCCAAGGACATCACACATGAATTGATCACGCATTCTCGATGATCGTACACGTGATTTGGTAGTGATTCAGACTGTTGAGTTGGTGGTTACTCTTGATGACTGTAATTCATCTCTAAACAGACAAGTTCTCTTCTTGAGTAATTAACGTGGACACCTAATTCTATGATGATGAATATTATGTAACCAGTAGCGTAACTACAATGCCGTGAGACACCGCGTTCCGGGGGGCTGCAGGAGACATAAATAGGTGAAAAATGAGTTAATAACAAACTAAACAAGCACGACAAGAGAAGTTGTCTCAATGTACAATTTTAAAACTTTCTCAGAGTTGATAAGAAGAAGGGAATTTTAAACATCACAACCAAAGTCGATCAATTTTCAACTGGTAATGAGCAGCACATGGCCTGTCGTTATCAAGGTGGAAGATTACGCCTTGGCGATTGGCAAGACATTCTTCTCGCAGTCTGTCCAACTATTGACAGTAGAACGTGTCGTGCTGGACCAAAGTATTTAGAGGCCCTGCGCTATGAACTATTAGGGCCCTACCTATCCCTTGTGTTCGTAACAGTAAGGTGTTTTGTTAACTTTGGTGGGGCTCCTGAAATCCAGCCCTTTTAGCTCCCAACTTAATTGGACTCTGATTAGTGACATTAATGGTTTATTTAGGTTCCAGGGTCTCCCACTGAATTATTCCTCTGACATCCCACCGAGGGGCGTCATTTAGGGAGGAATGTCAGAGGGGTAAGCTGTAACTCGAATATAAAACCCGTTCTATGGAAAAGACGTATAATGAACATAATTTGACTTGCTGAAATGCATAAATTGCTGAAGAATCAAGGAGGTGCAAATGAGTAACTAAGGCTGTTCTGGCTAACGTCAGGATAGTTCATAATAATAATAAATTTAGAAGTTAAGTGAATAATGAACGTCAGTGTAAAAATATGTGAATAAAGAACATGTAAATCATTATATCTGTCGAAAACTCAAATTACGGTGGCCAATTAACTTCCATGCGTCAGTTGTCGTCAACAGGTTTCGTCTCTCCTCCTTGAGAGAGTTTGTGCTTCCTGCTTTTACGTCATAAAAATCTCTTTGTCATAAGTAATTCGTGACTCTTGCCATTTAATCGCATTATAGAATAACTTGTTTGATAAGCATGTTTCTGTTATTATCTGCGTTAATTACTACGAAGTATTCTCTGTCTTACTTGTTTCCGTTTCACGAACTTATTTTACCCTCTAGACCCTTTATTTATCCGTCTCTTCATATTTGTAGTAGAAACAAAATGTCACAAATATGAACATTGATTTTTTTAATGATTTTATCGCCTTCTTTTCTTATTCCCCCCCCCCCACCCCCCCCCCCCCACTCCCCTCCTCTATCTTTACTGACTATCCTAGACACACAACAATATATGATTGCAGTCTACACGTATACCTTGTTACAAGAATCATTTTCGTGTCACTAAATATTTAACCAATATTTGTTGAAAGATATGAAACATAGTTTGATTTCATTATTGAATGAATTTTTAAGGATTTTATAAATTAGCTTGAATGCAAATTAAGCATATTACAACAAATATCGAAAATAAAAATAAGTAAATTCCTCGTACGTACCCGATTTCCAAAATATCTCGCTCAACACTTACAGTTAGTTGTCCATAGCTTCCTTGTACTCACAATTCATTTTAAACGCTACACGAGTGTAAATCATTCTGGTGTCTAATTTCAATTCATCGTGAAAAACACATTATCTTTGATGAACCGACAGTTTCCTTGAACTATGCTAGCAGGTTTAAAATAGACGACACAATTTCTGTCTGTCCTGGAAGGATAAGTAAAATGATTTATTAGCATTTCGGTGAAACTCGTACTGCAAACTCAGTAATAGCCGAAAGAAAATTAATTTAACAAAATGCTAAAATTATGGTGTACTTTAGAGATGTTTTGATTAAAAAAATACTCTCAAGGCCAACGTGTCCTGGGACGGGCGCCAGATGCTAAATAGATCCCCAAGAGCCGATCCTGTAGTCCGGGTCGGCCGCAGAGAAATTTCCTTCTGCACCAAGAAGTTGTGGTAGGCAGTGCTATGGTCTCGTACAAACTATATACTCTACATTATATTTATGTAGAGCCTCCTAGGTAGTGCTATAGTTTCGTTGATTTACTCAGATGGGTCGTGTACACAATTCCACAAGTCGTCTCGGAAGGTAAGAAGAAGATAATTTCTTAAAGACCGAACGTTTACAAAAATCGAATGGAATGATTCCTATAAAATACCTGATGAAACTTGCGCTAGGCAACGCGAAAATAAAGGTACAGGCTAAGAATGCTAACGCTATTTTCTATTAGGTATTTGAAAGGACTTGTGGCTTTTGCCTACTTAAAATCTGTGAAAAGAATTTAATTAATACACACAAACAACAGTATTACAAACTTACTTGATTCTTTAGTAAATGAAATAATAATTATTGCTTATACTACTTTCTATGTACTAGGTAGCGTTAACGAAAAGATTCCAAAATATATTCGAAATAATATTTATTGGTAAAAGAAGAAATTGTTAACCAAATTACTTCACTAACAAAGTTCACATAAAAATACTTCACTGTTGCTATGAAAGATCTTGCTAATTCCAATCAAATATAACCTTTCTGTCAGCTTTTCAAAGACTTGACCAAATTGCCATACGTCAAAAATGAACAAAAGACTTTCTACTACGTGGAAATTTACAAAAACGTCAGATTATATTGCTTGCAACGTATTAAGAGGCGAACGTATGCATCTGTCACATTTAATGACAACAAACGATGAGTACAATGGATTTTTCATTCCAAATTCTGTTCAATATGAAAATGCATCATCATTTTCTATCCACTGCTGAACGAAGGCATTCCCCTTTTCTTTCCACATATGTCAGTTCCCTGCTATCCTCATCTAAGTAACTCCTGAAAAACGCTTGATTTCGTCTACCCATCTTGCATTTGATTGTCGTCTCGGTCGTTTCTTTTCTCTAGGAATCCAATGTAGTGCATTTGTCTTATACCTTCCATCTGCTCGTCTAGCTATGTGACCGGCCCATTTCCACTTCAGCCTCTTCGCAGTCTTGATTATATCCTCTACCTTTGTTTGTGCGCGAATCTGTTCGTTTTTCTTCCTGTCCCCCCTAGTTATTCCTAGCGTGCATCTCTCCATTGCTCTTTGTGTGACTCTTAATCTTTGAGCCGTTTGAGCATTCATTGTCCAACTTTCACAGCCGTACCTCATTACAGGTAAACCACATTGATTATAAATTTTACGCTTGGGACACATTGGTAGTTGGCGTTTGAAAATAAAATGTAGTCTTCCAAACGAACTTCATGCCATTTCACATCTTCTATTTATTTCATCAGTCAACTTGGCATTCGATGTTTTGAGTTGGCCTAGACATACTCATCAACTATGCCTATTGTCTCTCCGCTAATCTTTATTTCCCTCTTTGCAGCATGTTGATTGTATATGACTTTTGTTTTACTTAAATTCATTTTAAGGCCTATTTTCGAACTCCCATTACTCAGTTCTTCCATTCTGGTTTGTAGTTCTTCCGCATTTGAAGCAAACAGGACTATATCATCATCGAATCGTAGGTGAAGAAGTTACAAACATTGATCTTTATTTCAAATTCATTCCAGTTTAAATTTTGGAACACTCTCTGCAGGATAGCTGAAAACAGTTTTGGGGAAATTGAATCTCCTTGCCTTACATCTCTTCCAACTTTAAATTTTAGACTTTCTTGATATGCACTTTCGATGCCTTGATGTTCAAGTGATTTAAGTACTGCTGACAAGGAGACCGAATCGAAAGCTTTTTCGAAATCTACGAATCCTAAACATAGTGGAAGTTTGTATTCATTAGTCCTTTCCATAACTTCATTAAGTGTTTGTATGTGGTCCATTGTGCTAAATCCAGGACGAAATCCGGCTTGTTCCCTTCCCTGGTTAAAATCTAAGTCTCATTCAATACGATTCAAAATAATTTTGGTGAACATTTCGTATAGATCTGACAGCAAACAAATTGGTCTGTTGTTTTCGACGTGTTCTTTGTCCCTTTCTTGTACAACAAAATGACAACACCATTATTCTAACTTGGCGGTATTTCCCTCTTCCTCAGGCACATCGAGAATAATTTAGTAAGTTCCTCTTTTATGTTTTCACCTCCCCATTTAAAGATTTCTGCTGTGAGACCACCTTCTCCTGGCGATTTTCCGTTCTTCATCCCGCGAGATTCTTAATCCACTTCATGCTTCATTACGTCTGGGACATCTACATGATTTTCTTCTGAATCTCTACTTCCTAGTTCTTCTTCGGAATAGTACAATTCTCTGTAGAAATTTTCAAATATTTTTATAAAGTCTTCCTTATTTCGTGTTACGGTCCCGTCTGGTATCTTGACTGCAATTGTTTGCTTTTTCCCTATCATGAGCTGCTGTTTGGTTTTCTTCATGCTCTTGTTTTCCTCGATTGTATTTCTAACAAGACTTTTGTTATATCTTCGTACATCCTCTCTTATTTCCTTCCTTACTGTTTTATTTAGTTCTATGTACTCAATCCTCTTTTTGTAATTTTCCTCTTATTTCGTTTCCCTTCTTTTCTTCATCAAGAGTTTCGTTTCTTCTGAGACTTTGCTCTCTTTTTTCTCTCTGCTGCCTGCTATTTGCTTGAGTGTCTCTCTTATTATCTCAGTCAGTATTTTATTTCTGTTATTGATATCTTCTTTATCTTCTAACTGTTTCATGGCGCTGAATCTGTTGCTTAGTTCTATCTCGAATGTCTGTCTGTGTTTCCCTATATTCTCCATATCTAAAATTGGCGGTTTTCCTCTAATAAGATTATTTCTTTTTAATCTAGTATTTAGTTTCAGCTTACATCTCACAATCCTATGATCACTCGAGATCTTTATTCTTACTAGTACGATTCTAACTGAAATTCCTTCAACTTCTGACTTCTGTGATCCATGCCTTCAGGTCTTTATTTATTATAAAGACAACGCCTGTCCGTTTTCCATTTTCTGTTGTTTTGAAGCAGAACATGTGCCCTGACGGTAGTTCCAACTGTTCTTCATTCTCTACATTTCTGATAGTCCTATGATGTCCCCCCTGATCCTCGTCAGTTCATTCTGCAATTCCTCTAATTTGTCCTCTCTCTGGCAAGTGACTGGCAGTTCAGAGTCGCCACGTATAGGACTTTCGTGTTGCCGTGTCGGTGTTCTGGCAGTCTACATTCCAAACTCGGGCATTTTGAAACTCTGACTTCCTGCAAGACTGACCACTGCCGTTACCAGCTGAATATCGTCCTCCGGGAAATGAGGTTCTCCAAAGCTGTTTTCTTACTTGTACCATCATGTGTTAAGAAAGGAGTCGTGCAAACATTTGAACTTCTGTAATTCGGCTTTTTAATGTTCACATTTCTGTCTTTATCTTTCACATACAATTCTTCCATGGCATTTCAGCACACATTTTAAATAGTTGTTTACTTCGAAAAGATATACTTCACTTATTCTGTTTTGGAATATGGGATCTCATTATCACAGTTAAACAATTCTAATTCCTATATTTTCAACTGTCTTAGAAATTATTCGACTGTACCCACAGTTTGTGGGTAACGATGGCATTGGAAAGTTCGTTCTTTTTTTTTTTTTTTACGATTTGAAGGCTGTAAATTGCTAACGCCAAACCTAAGAAAATTCTTATTCCTCTTATCAACAAGCTTTATATTTAGCTCTTAAAATGTACATGGTGGTTCTCTGCACTCCTCCTACTTGTTATAGGTTACGACCAATGAGGGGTCTTGTCTCAAAATATTCACTATTAAGTTACTTCAATGATAATATGGAAATGTAATAAATTTATCCTTAAAAATGTCACTTTTAGCTGGAAAATATCGAAAATGTCTCTGGTCTATTCCCCCTGTTCCCCCTATTCACGAGAATTCAGGATCCTCAACTGCCGCTTATCACATTCAGCAGACTAATGAATATATTTTTGCAATCTCTTCGATTTCCTAGTCTTCACGTTCCTGTCCATTGTCTTTTCTTTTTCCGTCATTCCAATTCTTCTCTATTTTTGACTCTTTCCTCTAATTCCTTCCTCTTTACATCTTCTCGTTTCTCTAACGTAAGCCTTATTCTCATGATAATTTCGCTAAGATTGAGACGGTATTACAGTACATTGAAATTATTTTTAGTTTCTATTCTTATTGTTTACCATTTTGTTTATTTTTTATTCTTGTGTTTTCCTTGTTCATGGGAATAAGGGTCTTTTGAAAGAACTCGGAACACTAAAAATGTGTATTGGACTTGAGTTCTAGAGTTTTCGAGGACTGCGTAGATTATGGAAGGTTCTGGAGTTCTAAGTGGAACTGATGAAGTTTTTGGTGAGCAAGAAAGTGGACTCAAATCATGAAATTTTCAGGATGAAGTGCTTCTTTATCACTTCTATTTTACCAACACTTTCAGGTAAATCTAGAGGCCGATTTCCCTGAGATGGGGCTGGACTTCTGATCTGTTGCCATACATCAAGTAAAAATATACCTTCGTTGTTTCCTTCCCATTTATCAGATTTCTTGATTACTTTCCTTCTCCCATTACATCTTCAATTACCTGTAAGGAATATTTTGTCTTCTGAATATGTTATTTCGAAATCGTTTAATAACTGATCTCTGTCACTTTCGGGCAATTCTCAAAATAACTATCCAGCTGAAGGTTCAGTAATTTGAAATTAAAACTTCAAAGCGGCCCATGGGGTACAAATATTTATACTACCCCCCCCCCCCAAAAAAAAATATAAGACCCATAAAAAAAATACAGGTATATTCTGCCATAAAAATAGGGATAAACCTCCTGACTCGTTTTTCAATATTAAATCCTGGATTTACGTTACGAAACCAATCTATACGGCACTCCCTCTATTATAAACATTTCTTAAATAGACATATCGGCTACTACTCCGATTGTGATTTGCTTAGCCGACATCTCTTACATCATTGTGTTGAGCTATGACGTCATTTGTGACGATTGTGTTGTAACTTCGAACGTCTATAGCTCCGAAATTACACATAGTTTTAACTTTCTTCAAAGAAACTTTTCTCTTGATTTGATGTGACAAACCACCTCCCTAAGTTTGTGTCATAATTTCATCTGTATATTCATCTGACGAAACTCGGTAGTCGATATCGTGGGTACCCTACAGTACCCCCAAGGTGCCACGTAGACACCCACTGGAATCACCAAGAGCAACACTTTAATGTATTATATTGGGATCTGAAAGTATTTTCTGGATTCCTTTCCGTTTTGTATCGAAACTACACAAGTTCATTTTTCGTGGGTTCGCAATAGTTTATTAAGGCGTATTTCCATAACCACTTAATATATCGTGTGCGGGTTCTCACTGAACGTCCCAGTTAAATGCTCTCTTTGCTTTAAAAATGTGACATATACGTATACAGGCCCGAATTTAGGGTTCAAAGCGGTCTGAGCACAGTCAATTTTGGCGCTCCTCATTATAAGTGCAATCCTACGGACCTTTTCAACGACATCTCAAATACCGTCATAGTCCTAGTAGTTTCTTTATTGAAAATTATTCTCCCTTTTCTCAGGAGACGCCTCTGTGATATACGGGTTTGAACTCGCCTCGCCGAGACCTTTCCAACGACATCTCAACCATCTCTTAGCTCTAGTAGTTCCTAAGTTGTCGATAGTCAGACGGACGGACACAGTGGTTGTATAAGGCTCACAGCACTTACTGCTGAAGTTTTAAACGGGCCACAGAGCAACAACATCTGTAAAAAAACTGAGAACAGAAAATGCTAACCATATTGGTTTACACTCGAAATGAACTATCGAGATTAACTGTCGCTTTTGCTCCCAGGCTTCCTAAATTACTTTTTTAATGGTATCGATCAGTCTAGTATCATCTTTCAGATAGAGGTCACTGGGTATCACCGAGGTTGGCTTTCTGCTATACGCAGAATTTCGATCAGCTGTTTCTACGTGGCACTTATTTGACATACGTAGCATTGTTCTGGCAGTGGCGCTTTTGTGGCGCACTTTTGTCGCTCGCTCTGTTCTGGCCGGCGATGTTTTGTTGCGCTCTAATCTAACAACGTTGTTCTGTCATGTAATCACCGTGACTACAACCCCAACAAGTATTTTAAACCATTGTTAGTAATGCCTGGTAGTAGGTAATAATAATTGCGCCCCAAAAACCTGACGTGCCCTGTGCCTGGGCCCATTTATAAAGGTATGTCTGTATAGAACAGCAAGTACCCCTTTGTATCCCAGAACTCCATAGATTGATTCATTTACTCTGCCAAGTTTTTTGTTTGGAATATAACTAATTAACTGATATTACTTTTCCAAATTTAATTTATTTTCCTTATACACGATGTCCAAAAGCCCAAAGCGTGTCCATGAGAACGTAGACATATACTGAAAATTATACTGAATGTACTTTGAGTTTAAAATATTATGACAAATTGTTGGTATATTATGTAATAGGATCTTTGTGTATATATAAGAACACTAAGCTTGTCGCTATATTGAAATGGTCCTCTACTTTTGACAATGTTGCTGCTGTGCGCTCTCCATCTCATCACAGAGCCTATTATGTTTTCTACCTCCGGCTAACTTTATTCTCAGGGCGAAATGGATTCTTGGCTGGATATTCGTAGTACTAATAAAATGATAGGGAAGCTTACGTGCACCAAAACTGCTACGCGCAGTGTGTGACTCAGCATAACTCATATTCCCGTAGAGCCAACTATTATAAAGTGCTGTGGTGCTTTTCAGGAGACCCCGGCACTTATAATAACGTCTCCCTAACACGTAGTTGAACGCCAAATAAAAACCAATTATTAATTAAGAGGTTTATTAAAACATCATATTTTCCTCTGCATGAGAAAGTTTTTTTTAATGCTATCACCGAAGTGGCTAGCGCCCTCCAGAGGGTTACACCCTCTATTTCGGGAAGTGGAGTGTAGGAATGTATGAAGGGGGAAAGGAAATGTGGAGGGGCTAAGGCTTGGTACAATATTGTTTATATCTTTTATTTACTACTATCTTTCAATTTTGGACATTATAAGCTTAGCTTATAATCATATTTTTAGGGAAATTAGGATGAAAAATAATACGAATGAATTATGGATGTAGTGCACTTAGACGCCACAACACGTTGACACATTGAAGACAAATGAGGGTTGACTCTTCTTACCTAGGGGAGACTCGAGGTGCAATGAAAGACAAGTGAGCCCTTATAAACATTAATGAATACTATGTATAGATGGAGACGAGAAATGAGGTAACGAGTGAGAAGGGTGTAATGAATCAGTCAGGAGAGGGAGCTGGTGACGTGTGGAAGTGAACGTATGGACCAGACTAGGTAGCTTTGAAATCAACTTGGAAGGTTTCTTTGGCAGCATGTTGTATGTGTAGTAGGATCTTTTCCCGGTCGAATGGGAATATATTTTGGAGGGTGAGAGTAAGGAGAGAAAGGGTTTGTGCGACGGTAATGGGCTGTTGATCTGAGGTTATAGGTGCTTGCTGTACAGGTTCTGGTAGTCGGAGAGGTGCTATGTAAGCTGGAGTGTCTGGTTCGATTTTAGGATGGCCTTTACACTTATATTTGAATGTAGGATGGAATTCGCCACAGGTATTACACTTAGGAGGTAATTGAAGGTTGTTACAATCTCTAGTTTTCTTAGGTCCAGTGCAGTAGCCACATTTTGGATCGTTTGGACAATGCTGAGGATAATGGGAGTTATAGGCTTGGCATTTTTCACAGCGGAGAGATAGGGGAGGTGTCGTACGTGATGGTTCTACTCTGTATCTTCGCTTATAGATGTAGGCTCCGTTGGCTAGTAGATTGTCAATCGTCTGTTGATGCGGAGTCAGAATCCTGATCATGTAGCTTTGCGTTTCTTCTTTTGTTTGTATTCGGATGTACTTGGAAATGGTATTTCCTTCCATGGTGAGTTCTTGCTCTGCTACTGCGTCTGTGACATCCGGATCGACTCCTCTTATGACCACAGACTGCATCGGAGATCGTCTAGGAGGTGGAGGTTGTCGGATTGGCTTGTTATCTAGTTTCTGTAAGTTGGCCTGTTTGCCAAAAATTTCAAAACTGAATTTGTTCCTGATGGTGGTTGCGAAGTCTGGATTCGGTGATTGCAGGATTATTCTATTTCTGGTCGGGATGATTCTGGTTACGGCTTCTCTGGATACATACTTCTGGAGTTGTTGTAGCAGGAGCTTAGGGGTCTGGAACTTGGTGTCATAGTTTGAAAGAAGGAACGAATACGCTGGCGTAGTAGTTGCTGCTTGATGAAACGAAGTCTGGTCGGTGGATTCCATGGAATGTACAGAGTCGGAGTCAGAGCTGCTGAGAGTATGTTGCTTCTTCTGTGGAAGTGAGTTGGAACTACTTGGTCTTCGAGGAACTGGAGAGCGAGATCTGGAGCTTGAAGGCGATGAACGGTTGCTGGTCTTGTGATGAGATTTTGGTATGGTCCCTACAGTGGTGGATTGGGATTGAGTAGTAGGTGGTTTGGGAACAACATGTGGAAGCTTATGTCTATCTTTCGGTGGGTTAGGCATGATGGAATGAGGGTGATCAGTCTCTGGACAATGACTGCTGCAAAACTCAGATTAACTCACACCCTCCGACACTGAGAAGTGTCGTCAATCCCAGTGTAACCGTAAGTGTACTTTTCTTTCCTATGCGTGCGCTACACAGGGTCCTCGAGTGTACATGAACAGTCTACAGCTAGGCTAGGTTAAGTTATGCTTTTGTACATTAGAAAACCCAACGTGGCCTTTTACATACCTGTGGCCAATAACTCAAAACAGTTTCACATAGTTACAATTAAACACGCAGCACACATCTTTACACTTGGCAATAATAATTCACAACTTAATCGTATTCTTGTGCACTTAACCAACATATCAAATAACAAACTTATGTGTAATTATTTTAACTACCCGCCATTAAAAAAACAGTGAATCTTAGCGGTGGCATCTATTGAGCAACTCCGAAACTAGTTCAAATACTTTAAAGGTAATAAAAACTTGCAAAATGCATGAAATCGTAAATAAATCCAATTCACAAAGCTTTTAAACCATAATATTTAAATAATTCAGATTAGATTAATTTTCTTTAGTTTTCATTCCATAAAAAATTACTTAATTCGTCTAACGCTTGATAGAGACATATCAATTATACGGGGTATATATAAAAAGTTCGAGCTTATGCTCCCGTAAAGAAATATAGCGATGAGATAAATAATTTTGTGTGTATATAATCTTTAAATAAAAGTGAGTAAAATTTAAAGATACTAACTTTAATTTTTGTTACTATTTTCGCTTGAAAAGAAACGCAGAATTAGCGCTCTCTTTAAACGGTGAATTATACTATGGGGAAGCAGCGTGCTATGATAAAGATTGTATCTGCATGTGAAAAAGCCATCGATATTCATCGTCAGTTGAGGAATGATTGTGTTATTAATGACAATACTGTTCGAATGTGTGTGTGTTAATGAATATACTGGCGTGAGGCAATCGAATGCCACCGCATAGAAACATGTCTCGCGTTGAAACGCTGGTGATAGAAAACAGAATGGGACCTCTTGATGATATTTCTAACAATATAGGATTCTCTAATGACAGTGTCGAAATTACAAAAATTACAGAACAATTGGAAGTTGCCTGGATGAAAAGAAGGTCTCGAGCATAACAATTTTGAGTGGCCTTGTTACAAGTAACTGTGCTGCCGATGGGCAATTGTTGGAGTGTGTAATAGTAGATAGATAGCTGTTAATGGAGTAGATAGATAGATGTTCATTATAACCCTCGAAATACTTGCTAAATTTGGACATTTTCCTTCCATCCATGAATTCTGAATTCGGAAAAATAATATAATCCTTCTTCAGAAACCTATCATTGAATCCACGTAGCACAGAGAATGTTAGAATGTAGTACACTTTATCCTCCATTGATGGCAGCAAATTTGCGAACATTGTTAGCCATCTAACGGAAAAATAAGAACTACATTATCACACCGTACAATTACGTACGTTGGGCGGTATTTGTAGTGAAAGGGTTTTTGAAAACCAGTATATAACATGTAAAATATCATGCCACCGAAAATCTTACTATCGGGAAGAGCAAAGCAAAGTTTTAAGTGCAGACTGTGAGAGATTTTCTTCATAATTGAATGCCTAGGAAAATTCAACCGAATGATTCACAATTAAATTCCTTCGTAATTGTACGTACGTACGTGTGTTTATTAAAATCTCTTTTTTTTTTTTTTTTTTTTTTTTGCGAATGGGAAAGAAGTATGTGAAAAACTTGTTTTAGGACATAATTGTTATTTCAAAAGAAATACACTTTATCTAGGTGAATGACTTGTTATTAATGTCCTAAACGAGCTGGTGAGCTTCAAAGGACGGGCCCTACAATTTTTGGTAAAGTGGGTTCCCTATCACTGCATTCAATGGACCCTGGCAGGATTTGAACCCGTGACCACGAGCACAGAAAGCGAGTGCTCTAACCTGTCGGCCACCCCGAGGTCACTTTATCGGTTTTTAGGAGGATGAACCTTTTACTAACGAAATTTTATTTTCTACTCACGATTTTTTTTAAAATTTTCACTCCGGAAATTTAAACACATTTATTCACGAAATTCTGTTGTTATCATTAATACAGTGAAATATATTTAAATGTCATTTTTACACTTTTTCAAAAAGCATCAAATCTCTCTATACTTATATAAAAATGAATGTCACGATGTTTGCTGCTGCATCAATCAAAAACGGCTTAACCGATTGCAATGGCTTTACGCACATGATTACATAATGTTCCAACTTGAGAATATATCATATCTTTGTAAACCGAAAGTTGCTGTGTCGCGAAGGAATGACTGAAAACAATAATTTCATTGTTATAACAATGAA
This sequence comes from Lepisma saccharinum, assembly GCA_022664845.1. Taxonomy (NCBI): domain Eukaryota; kingdom Metazoa; phylum Arthropoda; class Insecta; order Zygentoma; family Lepismatidae; genus Lepisma; species Lepisma saccharinum. Next base: position 12,604 of record JAGDQP010023569.1, on the reverse strand, counting down.
ATAAATACATTGTTGCCATGTTTAAGTTAAAACAACTAGAGTAGAAGTCCGATAGATCGGCATCCAATACTCCGGAACGTCCGATTGTCCGGCACCATCCCAGGTTTGTTTTTCCTGTAAACGCTTGTGAATGACAGTTGAAAGAGCTTGGCGCGGTTCGGAATCGCTCGGAAGTGTCCACTACGCGTCTGCTGCTGTTAGACGCAATAAGCAGTGTTCAGTATCAATCGGATGCGTTCGAACTTTACTCGGCTGATCTCGGCTGTCACCACACACAGGTTCAGTTCACTGTTTTCGCTGTCCGGCTTAGCCTATACCAGTAGTAAGAGGTACCGCCCGATAATCCGGCATTTTCGGTAATCCGGCACCGGACCGGTCTCGAACGTACCGGACTATCGGACTTCTACTGTATCAGAAATAAATAAATAGTTTATAAATTTTGAAATTTAAACCTGGATCGTTATAAATAAAAATATGTAGATTTAGTATTTTAATGCATTGTAGCATAGTATTTGGCAGGAGTATTAGTAGTAGTAGTAGTTGTTGTTGTTGTAGATGCAGTAGTAGTAGTAGTAGTAGTAGTAGTAAGAGTGGTAGTAATAGCTACAGTATTCTGTACCATGACCCCTTCCCCCCGGAGAGTCTGGTTACGATAAAGGGAACGCAGCTCCCCCCCAAAACTTACCAAGATACGGGCGCAGTCCGCCACGTGGAAGTGAGTAGCGGTGAATATCCAATGACTGTTGCCAACATATTTTCTTCACCCCTCACCAACGGGCGGGTATTTTAGCTAGTCATATAAATATTTCAGAAGCAAATTAGAGAATATCTTGTTAAGCCTGCCCAAAAGATCAATAAAAATTTTAAAATATCATCAAAAGCTAATATTAAGTTATCGTCATAATCGCAACATATAGTAAAAATGCCTAGCACTGAGGAAAAGAAAACGTGAATTCCTCTTTGCACTCAAAATGTTTAAAGTTTGGTGTAAACTCCTGGTGCGTGGAAAACTGCTGTAACATAGTCTAGACATAAAAGTTAGTGTCTCAATTTATTGAGTTGAAGATTAACATGTTGAAGTTATGACGAAATAGAAAAAGTTCTACATAATCCTCATAGATGGCGACACCTGTTAATGATCGCTCTGCCATCTGGCCGACTTAGCTGTAAGTTTCTGAAAGAGAAATGTAAAGTACGAATGTGCTTTCATTACTTTGTGTTATTGAATAAACTTACAGATAATTTTATCAATGATTTAAATACTGAAAATTACTTAAAATTGGGATTTATTTTAGTAACTTATGAATTATAACTGTATATAAACTCGGTATTTTGGGGCTAAAGTAAGCAAGATTTTGATGCGGTATTAAGACTGCAGAACAAATCATGAAACAACGGTGAAAAGCCATGTCATTCGGCTTGTATTTACGGATATACATTAGATTTTTAAAGCTGTGTTTATTTAGATCTCTGGCAGCAACCTGAAATGTGAGACTGCGTTTTTAACCTGCAAATTCTATGCAGCTGTAACCAAAATTAATGCTAATTTGGCATGTTTAAGTAGCAACTTGCGGTTTCTGAATAACGGGGAACTGCGCTTAGTGTTTCTGCCAGATCCCCGGAGAGGGGTGTCCTCCAAATTGTCGAGCACACACCCCAACCTAAAATTGTTAATGTTAAGAGGTGATAGAAACACTGCAAAACTCAACTTACACGATTACACCCCGTAACATTGGGTATTACCTCCCCTAAGCTGAGTATCCTAGCAGTGGGTTTTCAGATGAAATAAAACGAACAATGATTGCGCCATCTTCCTAAGGAAGGTGTCACTCCACAAATTTTCGAACACACACCGAACTTTAATTTTTACGATGCATAAATCCTGCTAATCCCCCCCCCCCCACAACACACACACACAATTTTCGTTTCACATTTTCCCGAAACTTGAAACCCTGGAAAATTAAGATGGAATTTAGCAAGTGAAAATTGAACAAAATAGGGGATTTCCCGTATAGCATGTGAAAGTTGGTAACCTTTTTGAAAACCTGCGAGAATTAATTTATACCAGAAAATGTCGATGTGGCAAAATAACGCCTAAGCAATACAAGATGATTGATGACATACTGTTTAAATCTAGCACATAAATGCAATGCTTCTGACAAGCAAACATGCTAATAGGGCAGAAAAAAGTTATATTATTTTTCTTCCATCATGGTTAGAATGTCAAAATATGTGCACATGCAAATTTTGGCAACTCAGCGCAATTACTTTGGGAGATATCGATGATATAATAGTCAGGTTTTTGTTTCTGAAGAGAAAAAAAAGTGTGGAAATGCACTTATATTTGTAACATGCTAAAGGAAATGGAAATCAAATACATAGTAATGGGTATTGGGTAGAAGGGGCTACCTGTTGGAGAGTATGTTCTCCACAATCGCTCTTAAAGTCCGCCATATTGAATTGCTTTCTAAAATGGAAAGGGGGTCGTGTAATATGTCATTCTGGGCTAGAATTTTACGGGAAATGCATTTCTGAAGTCAGTTTTGCCGTACGTGTATTATTGTGAGATATAATGGTGTGTGACATTAGTATGGGGGTAATGATGCAATTGCCTGAAAACACCCATTTTGGTTTGAAATAATGAAGGAATTGAAACCTAAATTTATACAAATTGTTTCTGAGTATAGTGTCCTATCAATATGGATTTGTACCCATTTGGGTTTCATTTCCGTCGTTATTTCAAGGCGAAATATGTATTTCCAGGCTATTTGCATCATTACCCCATGCTAGTGTCACATACCCTTATCTCTCACAATTTTACATTTAGGGCAAAACTGACTTCAGAAACGTATTTCCCGTAAAATTCTAGCCTAGAATTATACGGAATTTGGACCCTAGAAATTTTGGGGCAAGAATCTATAGAAACCGTACAAAACTCCAGTTCCACCCTCCGAATTTTAACTTTACACCCCCACCACTACCACCCCAAAACTGAAAATCCTGTCGGAAATTCTGCACTAACGTCACGGCATAGTGATACTGTTCAGGCCTTCAGCAAGCCAACAAACCTTAGCTACCCAGTTTTCCTGGTTGAGCCTACCTTAGCTTCCCCTGGTTGAGAAGGTGTGCTAAAGATTACAGAAAGCGTTCTTTTATCAGCATTCGTACTAAGGGGGTAGAAAACAATCTGGAATTAATTCTTTGAAATCTTGTCGCCATCGAGGTGCTTAGACCTGTCCGTTTTGAATTTGAATGTTATTTATGGCCTTTAAGTATCTACGGCTCAGGCCGGAATAGGGGAGGGGAAAGGATGTGGGAAGGTGTCGGCCAAGGTCTAAGTTCAAGCTACCATCCCAGCATTCGCCTGGTGTCACTGAAGAAAAAACTGGAAAAAAATCCAATTTTGGACAAGAAATTGGAAAGGCGGAGTGAGCTCCAATGTTGCTCACGGCAACCAACTTGACTGAGTTTTCATCATTCCCATTACGCGATTACCGGGATAGTACCTGCAACAGAGAGGTTAACCGCTAATTTCCTCATTCCTTCACCCGCGATCATAGCAAAGTGTAAGCTGATCGTGGGTGACAGACTCTAGCATTAAGTTATTATAAAGTGCAGCAACATTGTTTCAGTACATTGTAGGGAAAGGAAGTGTAAAGTTGTCATGGGGTATTTTCTTCCCGTATGTGTACCGCAAGCAAACGGAACCCATCTAAATTACTTCGATACAACGCCTTTAATGAACCAATAGCAACTGTAGTGGCTACGACGACAGTTCACAAAATTAGTGAAATTTAAGTGGTTTTCACTATATTTTGTCTAAGTTAAGCGTTATTTATTGTTTAATATATATATATATATTAGAGAAAGAAAAAGTAACATTTTGTAATTATAGTTTATCAAACTAGTTGGTGTTTTACGTTAATTTTAATGAGGTACAAAATTCTCTAGGCTGTTGTTGCTGCAAATTTGTGGCATAATTTAAAATGGCTGCCGAATGGGACAAGTGGCCACTCACTCTACCAATGGCATTACAATTAAATTAAGATTAAGACATATATTACTATTAAGATTACAATTAGTTAGTTGTTTAATGTACAGGAAATCTGGAATCACAAGAGTTTGGCTCAACAATAAAATCACGATTTGCGTAAAGTAAATGTTACTTCCAGTGTTTTGTGAAGAGAAAGGTGATAAAAGTGAGGTATGTTCATATTGATTTTTGGAATAGTTCTTTCCTTAATAACTAACTAACTCTATGGCTTATGGAACTCTCAAGTTCATCGCCGCAGTAACAAACGTTCGCCATTGGATTCTATTCAACCAAAATCAAGCCAGTTTTCATCACAAACACTCAGAACATCTCCTGAATGTTCTGCGTCAGACATTCTCGCTTTTTGTTTCCGAACCCGCGTGTGGCGTTTCGTTTCGCGTTACTGTGTTTTTTTGTTTTCATATTTTGCTTTATTTAAGAATTCTTGAAGAAGAATCCATGTCCACTTTACCACCATGTAGGGTAAAATAGCCACTTCCTACATAGCACGGCAAGTTTGCTACAATTTTGATACTGCAAGGCTGCAAACTTGCTACAATCTTGCAGCAAACTTGCTAGTTGACAAATTTCAAATTTGCTACAAACTTTGCACGCTAAACTTGTGGTTTTTCACAAGTGAGTCACCTCAAGAGTATCATAATGATGGGTACAGTACCTTATGGTTTAGGTCGATGACATTTCTCAAACGAACTGACAGCCAATTTCTCAGATAGTACGCAAGTTTAAACCAAGTTTCGACTAGCCTTGATTTTTTCTTACAGTGATTTTTTTCTGTTGAATTACTAACTGGAACGGGCGCCTGGCAACAACTTCTTTTTGTTCGTAGTTATAAATATTTCCTTCCTTTTGTATTTTTCAACATTTTACACTATTCCCGAAAACAGGTTCAACAATTCAAGTTAGATAACACTGGACAACATATTTTGATGAGTTGATTGTATCGTGAACGAAAGCAGCAAATTCTTATGTATTTTTGGGTGCTGAATTCAAAAATGGCCGTTAAAGTGTTGAATTAGTTCTCGTTTTCAAGATATCGTATGTGTAACCATTTCACCCATGACCACTTGGACAGCAATTATACACTTATAAAATTACCTGTAACTCCAAACGTTAAGCAACTCAGTGTGAAGATTCATACACCATTTTGTTTGTAGTTGAAAAAGCGTTCCAATGACACTACTCACACATGAAACTACTCACACAGGCTTATGGCGTATTATATGAGAGAGAAATAGGAAATTTCTCGGGAAAATTGTATGGAAAATCCCTTTGTTTAAATTTCACCCAACTGGCTGTTACTATTGCAATGATATACATTGCATTAATAAAAGCATATCCTACTAGATAAAAGTAGGCTAATGAGAATGGAGAATTTTATCTATGGCATTTAAGCATCTTAGGACCATGCCGGGATAGAGTTGGGGAGAGGGTGTGGAAGGTAGCGACCACGACCTTATTCAGAATGATATCACTGCATTCACCTGGTGAAATTTAAGTAAACAACCCTAGAAAACGAAGGTCAGAATGATCGTCCGTGGGGTTCGAACCCATGCCTACTCATTACTAATCCAAAGTCCGCGACATTACCACCTGAACCACAAGGGTTGAGTCAGTGTCGTTTTCTCTTGGGCTGTCTCTAAAACTCTGTCGGTGTAGTGCTTCGTTTCACTGATCCAGCATAAATCTGCCAGCGTTTATGGACTCCATTTGGCCTGTTAACGTTTCTCAAGAGCTAAAATGTGCTGGCATAATCGTTCGCGTGTTTGTCACTTATTGCAGCGAGGTTTTCCGGGAAATGGTGAGAGTGATAGTCTATCAGCTAGACCCCCAATTTTGAGGAAATTGGCCACTTTACCTGGTAAAGACGAGAGGGGTGTCATTTTATTCCATTTTTTGTCCTCAATACGAAAATGGGAACCCGGAAATCAATTTTGGTAGCTTTCATAGTTTTTGGCGGGAAAATTTGTTATGGAAGGGGAAATTTTCAATAGGCGAAGGCCTTCATATTGGCGACGCTAGGGTCCTCCCTAATTACCCGACAGTTATAAATGATACCTCGTTGGAAAGCTCATTAAACAAAGATTTTTAGAAGAATAAAAAGAAGAAACCTAAAAAATCCGATTTTTTCATAATTCACAAGCAGTTGACAACACTTACACTGATCATACGCCTACGGAAAAAGTCCAGCGTTTACTCTAGGTATTCTTGCCAAACATACGCAACAATCAGAAAGTTTGGTACCATACAACGTAAGAGAAAAATAGGAGAAACCAAACATTGCCTTGGTGATCGTCTTCTACACTGTGCTATTGAGGAATACGTCCCCCTGACTTTTCTCCTGCTTTGGCTACGATTTTACAAGTGAAACTTCGTAATCCCATCTGTTCATTCACAACAATTCTGAGCAAAAATGAACCAATTTGGGTAATTATCGGCGTATCTATGGCGTTTTGATTTATTATAGCACCGCGGTGGTCGCAATTTTTAGAAGAAATTGCGCAGTAAAAATATGAACCCTCTCCCTTCTAGCCGGATAAACCATAGAGACAGTATATTAAGGCTTAGGTTGGTTCTTTCTTGTCATTTTAGGCCATTTAGTTTCACTATTATATAAGCCCGGAGCCCGGTCCTTCCTCTTCACACCAGCCTTCTAGATTCTCTTTTTTCGTATATGTAATAAAGGAGTTTTTCCTTCTTCTTTTAGTAGTCCTATAAGTATACCAGCATTCTGTGATTCTGCTTTTTGTTCTAGGGGTTTGCTTGTATTCTCAGTTAACTTTACTATTTTTTTCCTGTGAGGTTTTCTGTGCTCATATGTTTGGCTAGGGATCCATATGTGTGTATCAAATCCTCTCACAGCCTGAGGTTTTAATTTTTCATTAGGTATTATTCTTTTTCTTTTCGGTGTTCTGGTTTGTGTGGATCACGATTTCAGCCGTTTAGTGGTAGTGACTGTGGTTATTATTTTAATGTATGTTTATTTTCATACAGTCGCAATTAGTGTTAGTGGTTAGTTAGTCATGTTCATGACCGGGCTCTTGGCTGCTTCACGTACGGTATATCTGTTGGTTACTAAAAAAACAACATTTATTTCTATTTACCTCTTGTCTGTTTGATTGGTCTCCCACTTCGAGGAGTTTCCCTGGTTTCTGGACTTTTCCGCTTTCCGGATTTCCTTGTTCAGATCTGGTAATCGTTGTTTCATTAATCGGCCTTCATTTTAAGTTTCCGCTTCATGTGGTCTCTAATACATTGTTTTGGTCCTAAAAACGGTCGACATGTTGTCTTTAACTACACTTTCTCGTTCATTTAGTTTATTTTGTTGTGAATTGTATTGACAACCCCCCACATGTGTTTACAGGTTAGTACTCAAGATAGGTATCTCAGGGCAGCTCCAAATATAGATACTGACGTAGGAAACAGGTACGGATTGTTACAATAAGTGCTGTGCCTCTATTTTACAGTAAGTTCTTTCCACCATATCAAATGCAGTGTTTACATTATAACCACCTGCTCCGTGTATAGTGTAGGAAATAGTGGGTGGAATATTTCTCATTTGGAGTGAACTTTTACCCTTTCCACTATGTATTCTGAGATTTCTGTAGTGTGTTCAAGCCTGTTTGGTTCGTCACATTTTTTATGGTAGGAGATTCAAAAATCTCCATATGTGTTGAGTATTGTCTTTTGCAGATAGTTGGTTTCTGTCACAAGACTCTCACATGATAGTGTCATAATGCGTTAGGCTTTTACAATGTTTTTTTTTTACTATTATCTTTTTCTAGCCAGTCACAGTTTAGTAGGGGCCTCATGGCCCTCTTCTTTGTTGTGGTGAGCAACGACCTTCTGCGTTTCTTGTCCCTTGAGTCAGTTTTTAACTCAGTTTATGTCACTAGCTATTATAATTATAATACTTATTATTATATATTAAATTTATAATAATTACTTAGTTGCAGGTTCCTGATTATTTTGGTCCTAAAAGGTCCTACGTTAGTATTTTTTTCGTCTTTCATCAATTCTGCGTAATACAGAGTAAATTGTCAATTTTTATTGTGAGGAGCAAGCCGGTGTTTCAATCTAGCTCTGTTTTAAACCTAAAGTTTCATTTTGACATTTTCTTTGTGCTAGATATAACTTCAGCAACATGTTAATTGTGTACCCGCTTGTTGGGTATTTTTTAAATCTTTCCGGTCTCCTCTCAACCTGTAGTTGGACCGAAAGAGTGCCAGTTCACTGCTGATTGATAAAACCTAGTGACATAAACTCAGTGAAAAACTGACTCAAAGGACAAGAATACGGGAGGTCCTTGCTCACCACAACAAGGAAGAGGGCCATAAAGCCCCTACTAAATTGTGGACAGCTAGAGAAAGATAATCCTAAATAAAACATTGAAAAGCCTAACGCATTATGACACTATCATGTGAGAGTCTTGTGACTGAAACCAACTATCTGCAAGAATAACTGGAAACAAAAGACAATACTCATCACATAAGGAGATTTTTGAATCTCCTACCATAAAAAATGAGACGAACCAAAGAGGCTTGAACACACCACAGAAAAGTTGTATCTCAGAACACATAGTCGAAGGGTACAAGTTCACTCTAAATGTGAAATATTCCATCCACTATTTCCTACACTACAAACCGAGCAGGTGGTTGTAATGTAAAAACTGCATTAGATATGGCGGAAAGAACTTACTGTAAAATAGAGGCACAGCTACTGTAAGAATCCGAGCCTATGTCCTATATATGTATTTATATTTGGACCTGCCCTGAGATACCTATCTTGAATACCAACCTGTAAACGCATATGGGAGTTTGTCAATGCAATTCACAACAAAAATAAAGTAATTGAAAAGTGTAATTAAAGATATAAATCGACCGATTTTAGACCAAAACAATGTATTAGAGACCACATCAAGCGAAAAATTACAATGAAGGCCGGTTAATGAAACAACGATTACCAGATCTGAACAAGGAAATCCGGAAAGCGGAAAAGTCCAGAAACCAGGGAAACTTCTTGAAGTGGGAGACCAACCAAACAGACAAGAGGAAAATAGAAATAGATTATTTTTTTTTAGTAACCAACAGATATACATTACGTCAAGCAGCTAAGAGCCCGGTCATGGGCATGATTAACATGATTTTTCTCTTACGTTGTATGGCACCAAACTTTATGATTGTTGCATATGTTTGGGAGGAATACCTAGAGTATACGTTGAGATTTTTCCGTAAAATTTCAGGTTTCTTCTTGTTCTTCTTCTAAATATGAAGCACAATTAGAACACATAATATGCCGTTAGAATCTTTGTTACATGAGCTTTCTAACGAGGTATCATTTATAACTGTCGAGTAATTAGGGAGGGCACCAGCGTTGCCAATATAAAGCCTTCGCCTATTGAAAATTTTCCCCTTCCAAAACAAATTTTCCCACCAAATACTATGAAAGCTACCAAAATTGATTTCCGGGTTCCCATTTTCGTAATGGGGACAAGAAATAGAATAAAATGACACCCCTCTCGTCTTTACCGGGTAAAGTGCCCACTTTCCACCCTAGCTGATAGACTATGAGAATGTAAGATGTGATGTGATCTAAAAGATCACAGATGATGTAATCTTTTAGAAACATGTTACATCCCATTTATTGACACGCCTTCAACATGTTATCCATCAATTAATTTGTATTTGGAGCTCTGTTGTTTTTAAGGGCGTTTTGTAACTCTAAGCTAGATCCAAGCTTCTTCTTTTCTGCTTCCTCCAAAAGTGTATCAAAATGCTCATCTTTCTGATTTTTATATTTCAGGAATAACAAAAATGCCTTTCTTGATTTTTAAAGTCACTGAGTTTAGGGATCTTCTTTTAGGGATACCTAAAAGCAGCGCTTCTTCTACGAAGAAAGGTTCCGGTACTAACTACAATTATAAATGACATAAGTTACTGAGACAAAAAAGTGCCCGTATGGCGTTCCGTTTCATACAACCATAATGAAAACACTCCCTAATTTCCTGTCCATCATTATTGAGAGGAGATCATCAAGGTAGAAATATGTAGCGGAAGTCGCGTCACTACTGGTTTGTTACGTAACGCGTGAACTGTAAATACAACTTCGAAACCACATTTGCCGGGTCGCCTGGCGGTTAAGGCTTCGGCTTCTTGAACAAAAGAGCCCGGATTCGAGTCCCGGAAGGGTTCAAAATATATTTTCATATGTTTATATTTATTATTAATAATTGCTTTCTGGCATTTTTTGTAGATCATCTTAAGTTAGTGACCATGGGAAAGTGGAGGTTAGGTACGGTCAAGTATCTTCACACTTTTTGTTATGTCACAGTTCTTGACGCAACTTCCGTTACATATTTCAAGCTTGAACGCCTTGTTATTGAGTGCCTTCGCAAAATTGAGTACCAAAAGGTTTACAGTGTTGCCATATAATGATTCAATAAATCATTCATTCCATGGGGAAATAAGAAATCAGGTGAGGTATCTTCTAAACAGAAACCAATCAAGTAAATGAGGATCATTTACGCATTCAGTGACATCGAATAACTAAAGAAATTATGGTTTCATGCCAGATGCATTTTGGCTATTGACCAGTGTTGACCAGTGTTATTTTCTTTCACTATATGCAATGGAAAGACCAAAAATGTAGTATGTCATTGACCCGAGGAGTACAGTATACACAACATTATGATGTTCCTGAAGAGACTCGCTTGTGAAAAATTAACGAAGCAGGCTTCATAACTCTAAAATAGCTCCAACACAATAAGTTTCACAGTTCCGAATTTCTGCCTATATCAGTGCATTTACTTCAAAAATTGTCTTCGCAGCATAAAAGGACTAGTAAAAGAGAAAACAGTGGGTAGGGCAGTGGGTAGAGTGACGTACTTCAAGCAAAACTGAAGATTCTAGGTTCGAGTCCCAATCCAGACAACAGAAATCTTTTTCCGCCACACCTTTGATGTTTAACAAAACAAGTTTGTAGCAAGTTTAGCGTGCAAAGCTTGTAGCAAAGGGCCTAGCAGGGTAAGATGGTGAAAAGTGCCTTGGAAGGAATCGTGATTTAAAAAATACTACCATATTCAGCATCAAAAATGATAGCTCTCCACCAAATTTCAGCGAGCGTGCTGTGCAAAGGGGCACGATGCGTCCAAAGGCAGCTGGACGGTAGAGTCGCGGGGAGGCACAGCCTCCAGTTAGCGGTGGGCATACGCAAAAGTGCTGTTAACATTCTCTTCCACCTGTTATTTGGTACACATAACATTCATTTTATCGTTATGCCAGTCCCTGTGCTGTTCATGTGCACGATCGAGACAGCCGTAATAAAAAAAACTTTGTAAAGACATCCTTTTCTTAAACTGTTCGTAGAAAAATAATTTTGTTCATGCATGATTAAAAAGAAACTCATAAGACGCGCAAATTGAAGAATTTATAAATTGACTGTACATGAGAGCGCGCCTCATGCCATTTGGTTGTGCATCCAGATACATCCTAGCTTTCAGCAGCAATCAGTTATTTATATACATCCTAGCAATTATATTAAATAATAAATATGAACATATAAAAGTATATTTTGAAAGAAAAGAAGAAAAAGTGTCGTCCCAGGCGGGACTCGAACCCGGAACCTTTCACTCAAGTAGTCGATGTCTTGATTAGCCGTCCACGAAGGCGACCTGGCAAACCGCGCTTTCGAACTGGTGTTTACAGTGCATGTGTTACGTAAGAAGCCTGGTCACGTGTCCTATTTTTTGGTTATGTTCTACAACTTTAAAAAATCTAAAAAAAATTCATAGTTATAGAAGTACTAAAAATATATAACATCTACTTTTTCAAAACAACTGTTGTCTTAGTTTTTCTTAAATTCGATTTACAAATTTTCTAACCTCTCTAAAAATTTTAATTTTGTGCTAACACAAATGAAACAATTACCATCTTGTAGAGCTTGAAAAAATCTCAAATTAAAAAAAAAATAAGATGGTCATCATAGGTGCAAATCCGACCGAGATATCGCTAAACTACCAAAACACACTTTAATTTATTTTGAGGTTAGGTTAGCATCTTTTGAGCTGAAATTTGGTGGAGAGCCATCATTTTTTATGCTGGATATGGTAGTATTTTTTTTATCACGATTCCTTTCAAGGCAGCTTTCACCATGTTATCCTGCTAGGTTCTTCAGCACTTGTCAACTAGCAAGACTGTAGCAAGTTTGCAGCAATAAAATGGTAAACTTCGTGCAAACTTGCAATGCCAAACCTCGTACAAACTTACTGAAAGTTCGGGTGTTACTGGGCTCGTAGAGTTGCAGAGAAAGCAGTAATATAACGAATTACAGGTAAGATAATACGGTGATTTATTTATTTTGTGGTAACTGTGTTCAATATACTTTATACTGTGAAGGGTTACATTTCGCTACGGTAGACTGCATACTTAGTGAAGATAATGCTTCAATGTTTAATTTCGAGAGTATATTTTCTTAATATGGAGCTAAATTTGGCCGCAGCAGAAAAGTGTCTTAAAAGATAAACAGCAATTGACTTGAAAATTAGTCCCCCCCCCC